>QKYT01000141.1:182830-198888 GCA_003550305.1 Glomus cerebriforme | reverse complement strand
TCTTTAGGTTCCAGAAAACTGAAGTACAACTCTGGACTCTCATTTCAAAGGTAACAACTTCAAAATTATTTTTTTTATTTTTATTTATTTATGAACATTTACTAACGTTTTTTTTATTTTCTTTAGGTTCCAGGAATCGAAGTACGACTCCAGACTTCCATTTCGAAGGTAAGACTTCAAAAATTTTTTTTTTGTTTTTTTTATTAAATGAAATTTACTAATGTTCTTTCTTTTGTAGGTTTGGGTCTTCGGGTATAGGATTTCAAAATAGGTTCATATTGAAGGAGAAGGGGTATTAAATGAACGTTTACTAATATTCTTTTTTTTGTAGATTCAGGTCTTCAGGTATGGGACTTTGAAATAGGTTCATAGTAAAGGAAGGGTATTAAATGAATGTTTACTAATGTTCTTTCTTTTGTAGGTTCAGGTCTTTGGGTATGAGACTTCGAAATAGGTTCATAGTGAAGGGAGAGGGGTATTAAAAGAAATATTACTAATGTAACGTTCTTTTTTTCTTATAGGTTCAGATTCGACTTGAACTTCGAAGATTAGAACTTCAGCTTCAGGATTCGATCTAGATTTCGAAAGTTTGTATTGGGAGAGATAGATAGATTTTTTTTGTTAAAGAAACATTACTAACGTAATGTTTCTTACTTTTTTGTAGGACTTTGGCTTCAGATTCAACCTGGACTTTGAAGGTTTGTATTGGAAAAGATAGATATAGATTTTTTTTTATTAAAAAAACATTACTAATATAATGTTTCTTTCTTTTTTTGTAGGACTTTGGCTTCAGATTCGACCTGGACTTCGAAGGTTTGTATTNGGGGAGATATAATTTTTTTTATTAAAGAAACGTTACTAACGTAATGTTTCTTTCTTTTTTGTAGGACTTCAGCCTCAGATTCGACTTCTTGGACTTCGAAATTGAAGGTTTGTTATCTACTTACTTTTTTTTAATGAAACGTTTAACTAACGTTTCTTTCCTTTTCTTTTATAGGTTCTTCCAGGCAGTACTTCAAAGGTATACCTTCAAATTTTATTATTGTTTTTTTTAATGAAATATTAATAACTAACATTCCGTTTTTTTTGTAAGGTGGGTTCCCAGGATTTCGAAGGTAAATTTACCTTCATTTTTAAAGATTTTTTTTTAACGATTNTTTCTAATATTTCATTTATTTTTTGTTTTGTAGGTTTTGAAATTGAGTAATTCAGGATTTTGATATTCTTTTTAGGTCCTGCAATATGGGTATATGGGATTTTGAAGGTAAGCTTTGAAACTTTCTTTTATTGTATTTAACAAAATATTAATAACTAATGTTCATTTTTTTTTCTTTATAGATTTCTTCCGACATGAGTTAAGGGAACTTTGAAGGTAAATAAATACCTTCGAAAATATTTTTTTATTATTTTTTCAATGAAACGTTAAATTAACATTTTGATTTTTTTCTTTATAGGTTTTCAGGCATTGGTATTATAGATTTTGAAAGTTAGCTTCGAAAAAAATATATTTTTTTTTTGTTTTTCTTAGCAAAATTTTTTACTAACATTTCGTTGATTTCTTTTTTTAGTTTCTGGTATTCTTCGCAGCTTTTTCAAAGGTAAATAGTACCCTCGAGAATTTGTTTCTTTTTTAATGAAACATCAACTAATGCTTCACTTTTCTTTTATAGATTCTGCACGTGATATTACAAATTGAAGGTATATAATACCTTCAAAAAATTTTTATTTTTAACGAAATATTACTAACATTTTATTATTTTTTTTTGTAAGTTCTCCGAGTGGATTATAAGATTTCACTGGTATAATACTTTCAAATTTTTTTTTTAATTTCTTTTTTAACGAACATTAATAACTAACATTTATTATTTCTTTTTTTTTGTAGATTCTTTCAGGCGTGAGTATGTAGGATTTCAATGAAAATATCTTAATTATTCATTAGAATTGAACTAACTGAAACTATGTCCAAACTATTAACAATATGTAAAGAATAGGAATTTAGTTTTTTTTTGTATTTAATAATAAGTAAATTAGTTTTTAATTTGTAAATATATTTGACTGTAATTAATAAAATTAATAAAGCATAAATTATATTATACAACTGAAAAGTAAATGTATAATGATAATAAACAGAAATATAGTAAAAATTTACAAATGAAGTTATTTCGAAGATTTGCTTTGTAAAATTCTGCACAGATTTTTAATACTTAAATAATCTGTGCAGAAATCATAAAATTTTTTTTTTCGAAGTTTGATGATATGTCTGAAGGTCTGTACAAGATTATCATATTGCAGACCTGTGCAGATCTGCAAACTAAAAAATTTGCCGATGATAATCCAAATTTTTATTCAATTTATTTAAATAATGTATTAATAATTACTATATTACTTATAAATTAAGTATTAATATACTAGTGAATAAGTTGCTCAGATAGGTTGCTACAATAAAATAAGTACTAAATTCAGATTTTTCTTGTTAAAAGGATTAATCTGAGCCAGATTTTGTCAAAATCAGACCAGTAGATATGCAGAAATTAATTGTTTAAAATAAGCAATAATCAACATTTTACATATAGTATATAGTACATTTTCATATATAAAATATTAATTATTGCTTATTTTAAACAATTAATTTCTGCACATCTACTGGTTTGATTTTGACAAAATCTGGCTCAGATTAATTCTCTTAATAAGGAGAATCTGAATTTAGTACTTATTTTATTGTATCCCTGTATAAGTACAACCTCTATTTTTTTTTTTTAACGATGCGATCAGGTGCAATAAGTTTATTATAGTTTATACAATGAACCAAAAAAAAAACACTACATAAAAAACAAACTATTGTACACTACTCCTAAGTACAACCTCTATTTTTTTTTTATTATTAATGATGCGATCAGGCGCCAATAAATTTATTAAAATTTATGCAACAAACCAAAAGAAAAACAAGACATAAAAGCAAAACTACTGAATACTGTAAGTATAACCTCTATATAATCATATCAGTTTTAGTCCTGAATTTTTATATAGTAAAATANTCCCTTTGTAGTNACAAATCGATTATAGTCACTATCANAGNAATTATTNGTCCNAATATAATAGTTAACATATAAAAATTTCCTTTTTTATAGTCACATCAATAGGACTTCAGATATTATATACTCAATTACTTATCAAATTTAACATAAAATTATTAAAAATTTAATATAAGTATTTTAACAAATTAACACTTTTTTTAGAATTATATTTACTTCTTAATTTACTTTAATTAAGAAGTATAAATAAAAATAACACGTAAACATGTAAAAAGTCTTGTGTAATTCTTTTTACATGATTGAAATAAATTTACGTGTTTTTACGTAATACATAATAAAACTATTTATAGTTATGTAATTTTATTACATATTCGTGTATGTGACTAAAATAAACATTTTATATTTGTGTAATTTTTTTTACGTAACTGTATAACAAAGATTACATGTTCATGTAATCTTAAAAAACTATATAATAAAGCTGCAGCCGGCAGGTAGGTGGGAGGGAAATAAAGTTTTTTTTAGAAATTTTTTGTTTTCANACTAATATTTTTGTATTAAACAATAAAAATTATAGTTATTTTACTTAAGAATTTTTTTAAAAAAAATTTTTTTTATTATAATATTATTTTTAGCTATTTTTAGTAAGAAATTTTTTAATATAATCACACCAATATAAAAATTTAATATATATGTGATTATATAGTAAAAATCTTTTTTATAAGAACATCTCACTATAATCACAGTATTTAGTGATCCTGAAGGGTGTGATTATAGAGGAGGATGACTGTATTTATAAATATTTTAATTTTTTAAAAATACTAAAAGTGACAAAAAAAAATACCAAGATTTTTGAATTAAATGCTATGTAATTAAATAACTAATTAATTAATTTATATCAAAATTTATGTATTTAGTAGTTCATATCTTATTTTATTTACATTTTTAATTTCACTTTAATTGGATTTAAATTAAATTAGTATGAGTAATTAATAAATTTAAAAAAGTTTGATGCGTTTATTTTGGAAGCCACTGTATATATCATATTAAATTAGAGTGTAAAAATAATCAAGTTTGTATTAAATTTAAAGATTTTAATTTTACAAATTTTTAAGTAAAACTTGATTCAATAGTAAGTGTATGTGATGAAGCTCTAATTAGTTGTGATAGATATTATTAACTAGCAGCAATTATTCCAGTTTTTTTTCAAAAATATTTAGTTGCTAATCATCAAAATAAGATAAATAAGCTTATTAATATATAAAACTTTTAAATTAAATTATGATACTAATCAATCTAATAGTAATAATAATATTAATAAAAATTTTGATAATATTTCTATAGAAAATAATGAAATAGAAAATGAAGCTTTTCATTCTATTTTAGATTTACTTAAAATATTAATATCTGTTTAGAAATCAAATGAAAATTCTATTATAATTCTAGAAGATATTCTTTATATCAAACTTGGTGGAAATGGCCAAAATATAAGAAGAAAACAAAGATAACTTTTTGTTTATTAAATGAAAAAAAATAAAATACTTAAACCAAATCATCAATTTAAATATATTAAATAAATTATATATTTGTTTATTTAAAAAAATAAAATAAAATAAAATTAATTATATTAATTATTGATTTTACTATTACTGTAATTTATGTCTTTATATAGATAAAAAAAAATATGAATTATTGGCTAAAGTTAACAATATATTTGCTTTGCAATTAGCTAATTTAAAAGAAAATGAAATAATTAATAATGATGATATCTATTAACTAATTGAATTTTACTTTTCTAGTAATTAAAAATTTACTGGGGACAACTCTTCCTGCTAATCCCTATGCCCATTTCTCTGAAGATGTTTTGAAAAAAAAAGTTGCACTTTTTGGCCATTTTGTCTTAAGAAAGCAGTCTTTTAGTCTTAGGAAAAGTTGCTCTATGACACTGAACTTAACTAGAAAAATTTAGAAAATTTGTTATTTAGTGTCTGGCACACCAAGTTTCTTCACAAGTCAGGTTAACATAATTTTCAGTCACTCACGTCTTTCTCTAAAGTTGATATCTGAGTAGTCGTTTGGTATTCTAAGATATACTCTACATGCACATGATAGACGGATTGAACTTGTGGCTATTTCTGGTAGACCTAGGAGCAGACCTAGTATGGAGTTTCTTTGGAAGTTAGGTAGCTTTTCACAGAGTTGATGTATGGGCTTGGTTCAGCAGGAAGAGGCTTTTCTGGCATATAAGTTTGATGAATATTTCTCTTATTTTAATTTTATATTTCATTTTTGTTAGTGGAAAGGTGGAAGGCATTGGAATTTTCAGGTTCATGAAGACAAATACTGAACTGGCTTTGGAACATAAACATATACCGCTATACCGAGTCTACTAACCTTAGCTGTAGATTTAGAAGAACTACTGTGGAACGGTGTCCTCTAGTGGGAGATGGGGGAATACTGGAAATTTTGATTGATAGCTGATCATCTATTAATGATTGGTTCCCTTGTTGTAATACATTTCTTGGTTTTGTTTCACAGATGATGATCCCTAATTTTACCCCTAAAGGTGATGTCATTAGTAGTTGAATAGAAAAATTAATAAAAAGAATAAAATAGTGCGGAAAACATTAGGTACAGAGTCAGGTGCATTAATTGGGTAGAATCAGTTTGAGAGTGCTGAGAGCAAAATGTTGTTTTTTCTGCAATAGGTATATTAAGGATCAAGATTCTTTGATAGGATTGGCACGTTTCCGTATAATAAGTTTGGGTAAGTAGTCATTTCGATTCACTGGATTGATGGGCGGCCAAACTGTGAGGAATTGGCTTATTCTGGAATTAACTCCTACCGGGGCAGATGTTCAAGTAGGCTGTGGATATCATACAGGAGAGTAGACAAGATATTGGTTGATGGCCTTTGGACGAAATAGTATAAGCAATCGTCTCAATTCTTCTGAAGTATCTGTTAGGGTGACCTGGAACTGGTCTTGATAGGGAAGTAGTAGAGGTAGAAGTAGGTTTAATTTCTTTCTTGTATCTTTTAATTATAATATTAGATAGTTTTCCTTTCTTTCTAGAGATTAGTACTAGTAATCGGCTTCTTTAATTCCTTTTACAAGAATATAGGAGACTTTTATAATATATCGTACTAGTTAGAAGACCCAATGTTTTGTGAGAAAATATGGGAAGACTGATTGAAAAGTTTCTTTATTTGGTGTTAGTACTGGGATGTGAGGGAGAATCAGAGCATACTAATATCTAAGGAGGTCTTACTTTCAGTCCTCACTCTAAGGACTTATGCTACGTAAATGCGATGTGTTGGGATTTTCCTTTTGGATGGAGATCTTATTTCTGTTCTTTTGTTATTGTATACTGGGCATTGTCCATCGATTTACAGAATAAAGTTTATGATACAGCACATTTTTAAAAAAAAAAAAATTAAAAATTTACTTATATTATTATAGATCTAAATGTACCAAATTCTGAATATTTTTATTTATTTTATGAATGTAATACTAAATTTTATCATAATATGGATTTTTCTTGACCATTTACTGAAAATTTTAAAGATATAGTATGTATAATATTTATTGATTTATTTTAAATAATAAGATTAATTTTATTAACATTATAAAATCTATAGGAAAAAAAAAAGATTTTTTTTATTTCCTATAATTAATTTACTTAATTATATTTCTGATGATTTCATTATAAATATCTGATGATTGATGAAATGTTTATTTAAAAATTTATTTAAAAAAAATGATTTTGAATGAAATCTTAAAAAAGAAATTGAAAAAAAATAAATGAATTTAATATTTATTTTGAATTTTATTATAATAATTCTGTTAAAAGTAGTCAGAATTGGACTTCATTTATGGGACTTGATAAGAATTTATAGCTTGTAGAGCTTTCATTTGAAAGTCATAATAATATTTGAATATTCAAAATTTTTTGAAATGTAGATTTAAATATGATTCGAATCTCACATGATATTCGAATCTCAAGTGGATATTCGAATGTTANCTGATATTTGAATCTCAAGCAGATATTCGAATCTCTTATATGATTTTNAAACTTGACGATGTTTTATTTTTAATTAATAATTTAATATATTTTTTTTAAAAAAATAAATAAAAAAAATAAATTAAGAATAGGCATAAAAATATTAAGACACGAAAGTTCAATTTAAACCATCCAATTAATTATTGTTAAATAAATAAAGTAATCCGATCAATACATTTTTTTTTTAAATTTTGCAAATAAAATTTTTAATCAAATTTTATTAAAACATATTACAAATTGTAAATTGTAAATAATTACATAATATTAAGCAAATTAGTATTTCTTTTCTGTAGCAGAAATTCCAAAAAGCTCTTTAGACAATTTACTTAAAAATGGAAATTTATTTTTATTAGCTTTCCACCAAGATAGTGGATTAATATTCCTAACCTACTTGAATTTTAAGTACTCATCAACTTCATTTTCTTCTTCTTCACTACTTGCTTCTTCTCCAAAAATACTATCCATTAAGGATTTATCTAAATCAATATCATCATTTGGCTTATTTTCATATACCCTTTCATTTCCCCTTTCATCATCTTCATCATCTTCAGTACTAGTTGTATTTTCTAATTTATATGTTTCATACTTTTTTACAAGCAAAGTAGTTGCTTCTTGCTTTTCAGTTGTACTAAAACACACTAATTTTTTAGATCTAGGATCTAAAAGAGTAGCAAGAAGGCCAACATCAAAAGATACCAACTAGTATTTTTTTAATACACCATCAAGTGCTTCTAAAAATAATAAAATTAGTCTCTTAGTTTCAACTGGGTTTGAAATATTTAATTTTTTTTTTGATCCTTTTTCGTTAATTTCAATTGTATCTGCTATTTCACTATCAGGTATTTCTTCAAATTCTTCCAATATTTTGTCCTATATATCATCATTTAACAAGATTTCATTAATATTTTAATATTATTCCCATTCTCATTTTCTTCATAGTAAGTTTCTAATATCTTACTAATAGAATCTTTTAATTTCAAAATTGAAGGAAATATCAATGATAAAGTAGCATATTTTGATCTGCCTAGTATTCTTGTAATTTCTTCAAATTCTTTTAAAATAGCCACCAAATCTTCCATTAATTTCCATTCTTTTTCGCTTAACATTATCCTCTCAAGTCTATTACCATCTTTTTTATTTTCCTTAACGTGATCTGCTTTTAATTTGTTAGGTAAAAAAATTAAAGTATCTTTTAATACCAATAATCTTTTTCAAGAATAATAAGATGAGTTCTATTGTGTTACCACGTTCTTAACCGTTTTATAAATTTTGGGATAATTAAGTTGCTCTTGAGAAGAAATTAAGTGTTCCAATTGCTTTGGAGAATTAAAAAAATATACTAATCTCTTTGCTCTTAAGATAAAAATTTGGATATCAGTATTACAAGTTAAAGCTTTTCCTATTACCAGCTGAAGTATGTGTGTGACACAGAAGATCCTTTCTATGCTAAATTCATCTTAAAGTAATCTAATTGACTTAATCATACTTGCAGCATTATCTGTTATAATAAATATAACTTTATCATTAATATTCCATTTAATGATAATATCCTTTAACTTGTTTTTAATAACTTCAGACATGTGTGAGTAATGAACATGTTGAAGAGTTAGAAAGGCTTCTTTTAGACTGTAATCATTTAATATCCAATGCGCAGTTACCCCTATATATCCATATTGTCCACGTGATGTCCAAAAATCCGTTGTTAAACATATTTTACTTACATTTTCAAAAATAGCTTTCAAGCGATCTTGTCCAGTTTCAAACATATTATCTAATAATTTACCTAAAGCTTCTTCAGTTGGCATTTCAAAAAAAGGATGCAGTGATAAAAGTAATTCTTTAAAACTATCGCTTTCCAAAATATAAAATAGTTGTGAATCTTCTACAATGAACTTTAACACTTTTTTATGTAAAAAGTCTAATTGATCCTTAGTTAAAGGTCTAGCTTTAACAACAAAATCTCTCATATCTATTTGTCCTTGAGCTTTAAACTTTCAAAAAATAATTAAATAATATAATATCTTGATTATTTTTTTTTGAAAAAAAATAAATAAATAAATAAATAAAAATCATTTACTATTTCTTGTTCCGTGAGATTGGAAATGTTATAGACTTTTTTTAAATGATTTATCATATTTGTAGTAGTTACGCCATTTTTTACCTTGTGATTACATTTTTCATCAGGATTTTTAATGGAAACTGGAACAGAAACTTGACAATAATTAATATTATTAGCGGAAATAAAATAATTCCAGACATAACTTTGTTTTAGTCTTCCAACTTTCTGTTTTTTAAAGGGTCTATTAATATGATCATCTTATGAAAGAGATGTTCTCCTAGATGATAAATTACTACTTTCACCTTCTTGTAGATAAAACTCTTCAAAATTAAAATTTGTTTCTTCCATTTTTTTTTAAAAAAAAAAGTTCAGTAAACTTCAGAATTTGAACTTTAAAATTGTACCATGTTAACATGTTATCATTTATTAATTAGTTAATTTAAGTTGTACATATTGCTGATTAATTTATTAATTAATAAACCACATAACATATTTGATTATGCATGATATATTCGAATTCTGCATGGATTTGAATCTAATGGTATATTTGAATCTATATGCCATATTCAAATCTATATGGTATATTCAAATCACATGGTATATTTGAATCTCGTCTAATGATATTTGAATATCTAATTTTACATGATTTATAAATGAATATTCGAATATTCTAATTTCAAATGGAAGCTCTAATGGCTTGAATTTTATCAATAATATGAAAGTTTAAGAAAGTCATTTCATACTAATGAAAAAATTTTAAAGTTTGAAAAAAATGCAAAAAAATGAGTAAAAACTTTTTGTTAACTTATAATAGGTCAAATAAATTCTGCAATAGCAATTCCAGAACTTTATAGAAAAAATGATATTACTCCATACATGCATATGCTTATAATGTATGTGCTTTATTTTATATACAAGTTAAAAGAAAAAGGATTATCACTTAGATTATTTTTAACAAGTAGCATTAAAAAAAAATCATAATCAAATATATTTATTATTTAATCAAGTATTTTTTTTTAATTTAAATATTAATTTATTATTTGTTAAAGAATTACAATGGGAGGTGGTATGATATATAAATATTTGAAATTTATCAAATTTATTACTTAATTCATAATATATCTAATGAAGTAACATGTAAATACATTAATGTAAATAAGAATAAATAAAGTTTTATTTATTTTAAACATTTTATACTAAGAGAATTACAATTTTTTTTTCAAATAGACATTTTTAGTTTTTTAATACATATTAGATGCAAGGTAAAATATATCTATAGCATAAGTTTTTAAAGATTAATTAAAAATTATTTGATGAAAATTAGTTATTTATTTGAGAAAAAATAAAAGGAGATAATACATGATAGGAATTATAGATTTTATGTATAATATATAAAGATGATACTACAATTATTTTTTCAAATTCACAATATTACAGAATTTTAAATCGAATTATACATAGTAATCCGCAATTTTGCAATTCCAATCATATAATTCATATAAAATACAAAATCACAAATTACTCAAGATCTAATAATTAGATTTTGATGAACTTTATATTATTCAAATTTTTATTAAGGCAAATCAAATGATATAAATATTATTTTTTTAACATCAATATTAACAGAGATAAAACTAGATAAACATTTAACAAAATTTGGAAATGAAACTTGATCCAATAATTGGATTTCAATAAATTTTATACCATTCGATTCATCTTAATGAGAGGATTTGAATGATAATAATTTTATCATTCTAGAATCGATATTGGCAGAGTTTTTTTTTATTTTAACAGCATATTTTATTTTGAAAAATAGTCAAACAAATTACTTAAACAAAATATATGGATTTCGTTTCTATCTAGTTTATATAAATAAAATTTTAAAAAGTAAAACTAATCTAAAATCCTATGCTATAAACCTAATATAAAAATATACCCAATATACTACTTCGCAATGAGAAGTAGCAAACAGGTCAACTATCCTAAGAATATCCCCTCCAATCCCTTAAAATAAGTTAAAGGAGAGCTGAAACCTAACTCTTCGAACTGTCAGATCCATCAGGAAGACTATTTGGTCTAAAAGTTTAGTTCAGAGAAATTTGAGGAAAAATGCTTTAATAAGTAAATCCATAACAGGAGCTGAGGCTGACGATGAAAACCTTGAAATTCGAGTAGCATCAGCGAAAGCACGTGACATTATTGAGTCTTTAACGGAAAGTGAAGAGAATATAATGTGATAACGGAGAAGCCAGGTTTGATGAAAGAAGTCTCGTTGTAGAGAATCTATTGCGGAGCATAAAAGGAGCTTAATAAAAGCAGTTGAAAACCTCTCAATAATAAGAAAGTGAAGAGGGGTTGATATTGGCAGAGTTTTTTTTTTTATTTTAACAGTATATTTTATTAAGTAAAATTAAAAAAATACAATAAAAAGAAATTACAAAATAATAAACATAAATAAAATAAAATATATGGATATTTCTATCTAGTTTACATAAATAAGTATTTAAAAAGTAAAACTAATCTAAATACCTACGCTATAAACCTAATATAAAAACATATCCAGTATACAATTTCATAATAAGAGGTTATAACCAGATCGACTATCCAGAAAGTATCCCCTCCAATTCCTTAAAATAAGTTAAAGGAGAGTTGTATCCTAACCACCCGAACTGTCAGATCTATCAGAGGGACCATTCGGTCCAAAAGGTTTATCCAGGGAATTCCTGTGGAAATTGCCTTAACTAGCAAGTCTAGAATAATGGCTGAGGTTAGTGATAGAAGTCTTGAAACCTGAGCAGCGTCGACAGAAGCACGTGACATAATAACATCCTTAGCAGGAAGCTTGAAAGCCATGATGTGATAACGAGGAAGCTAAATTTGGTGGAAAAAGTCACGTTGCAACTTATCCATCATGGAGTAAATAAGATTCTTGGAAAAAGTAACCGAGAAGCTGATAGAAAGAAGAAATGAAGATAATTCTCAAGGAATGAAGTCTTGAAGGAAGAGTAAGAGTCAATGTAGAGAAGAAATTGAATGAGAAGCCCAAATGTTGAGAGAGAGAAAAGCTGAATGAGAAGAAAAGTTTGTAACATCCTTGTTAAGCTTTTTTGACCATGAGACTATAATCAAATCTAATAAAGCAAGTTTAAATTGGTTAAAAAGATAAGAAAAATTGTTATAAGGTAAAGGAGGAGCGTCTGAAAAAGAAGTAGCCAAAATATCAACCAAACAATCCACCAAATGAGAAAGAGATTCCAGGCAGGCGTCACAGAAAAAATACAGTCGTTCACTGGGAAGATAATGAGGATAACATGAGAACATAACATCTATTGTAGGAAGTTCAGAGAGTTAAAGTTTGTAGCGAAAGGAGGAGTATGCGATATGTTGATCTTGTGCTTTGGAAGGGGAAAGATCAGAGACAGGGATAAAGGTAGTGAGTACCAATCAGAACAAACCCTAGTCAATGGAAAACACAAAAGAAGATATGGAAGCAAAATGGGAAAGTGATAAGAATTTTAAAAAATTTAAGTAAGAAAGATACTGATCAAAAAGAGATCTAAAAGAAAATTCAATTCGAATATCTAAATAAAATGGACAAATAAAAAAAGAAGAATCAAAGTTCAAAAGAACTTTAGTCAATGATTGGAAATCAGGATGGCTCATTAAATCATGGGCCAAAGAATCTGAATAATTATGTAAAAAGTCATTGGAGTTATTATCCAAATCTGATAAATCTATAGTAATTAAATTATACAGCTGAGTAAAAGTTTTGATTTTTAAATTATTCATCAGCAAGTCATATATAACTAGCTCTTTATTTATATATTTCTTATACTCTAAAATTCTGATAAAATTTTTAAAGTTAAACTTCTTATCAATATAAAATTTTAAAGAGACCTGGTAATATTTAGAATTTTGTAACCATCTTAATATATCAGTCCTATATTGAACCTCTAATGACTATATAACCTTGCTAATATATTAATTTCAAAGAGAGTATGAATGCTATATTTGTTAATCTTAAATATAGCTGGACTCTTTTTTCCAACATCAATTTCAAATTATTCGATCCAAAATCCCAATATTTATAAGTAGAAATTTTTCTTAAAAATTTTATATCATCAGGAGTACTATTATTTCTCATCACTTTTCAAACTTATTTTATTAAAGATTTAAGTTTCTTCTTGTAATTTCTATAAGCTTATTGGATAACTGTTACATAGAAATTTTCAAAACCATAATTATAGTATTAGAAATCAAAAATTTCTAGGATCATTTTATTGATCTTTATAAAATTCTCAAAAAATACTTTGTTATAAATTAGAGAATCTAATCCAAAATAGGCAGATTACAATTTTTATCCTACAGGTGATATATTTTATTAGGCGATCATACATACAGATTATATATTTATTCATTTTGCAAAAAAATAAATTATATCATAAATAAATAATAAATATAGTTGAAATAAATGTCTTTAATTAAAATTTTCTCAGAATTAGTCAGTTAAACCAGTTAAACAATTATTATTTCTATTCTATTTTTTAATCTTAATATAGTATCTTTTAGCTGATTAAGATAGTTTATAGTTGATAGTAAGTTATTTCGTTTTGTATACTAAGATAAGATAAATATTTCATTTATATTGCTTTTGCAATTTGATAATTGATAAGAAGTTAGTAAAATTATTTCTCACTGATAGGTAAAATATATGCTAGCTTAAACTTGGTATAGTATTTTTTGCTATGATTGCTTTAGATAATTAGATTGTACATAAATTTCATAACCTATTAAACGTGCATTATGATCATATGATACCGATGCTAACTTATTCTTTTTTGAGTATAGAGTAGATTGGGATAAAAACTTCAGTTGGAGATACTTCATTTATGTATTGTTTATGTTACTAGATTATATATTCCCTTATATTAATAGATTAAAGAATTTCTTTTCTTCTTATATGTTCATTTAAAATAGTATTTTCAGAAATATATCTCTTCAAATGATTATCTTGATTGCGAGAAAGTTTTATATATTCTCTAAGTATAAATATTAGGGAGTTATATACATCACAATATATAATTTGTTAAATAACTATAGACTTTACTATCACTTTTATATAACTTTCTATATATTATAATATATCTATTTTTAGGAAATATTTAAAGCAAAAACAAATCACGTGACTTCAAAAAAAATTGCTTGTTCAAAATAATACTTTTCTCTACTTATATAACTTTTTAAAATATATATAATAAGTGTATTTTAGCCTATTCTGCAAATTTATTTAGAGCACAAAATAAGGTTATGAATATCATTTTTGATTTATTTAACTTTTTTCATTTTTGTAAAAATTAATTTATCCATTTTTGGATATGATTAACAAGTTCATTTATCCATATGTAAAATTAAAACTAGTATTTTTAACTTACTTTATTTTCTTAAATAAATATACAGAGCAGGTTAAATATACTTATTCCAAAATTTTCAAGTTTATATTATGATTAGTTCAAAAATAATTTATAAATTTATATTTTTGTAAATCATATAATTTGTCCTTACTTTAAATGATTCCCATTTTTAAAAAGGATTCTTGGATTCTCTTCTAATATTTTTCTAAATAGATTACAAATACAAGAACATCATATTTCTAGTATTTTATGATCACATCTTTTTGTTAAAGGGTCTATTACCAATTATTCTTTTATATTTTTCAAAGTTTACATCATTATAGTTTACTTCAATTAGCTTAGAATAGATTCTACTATTTAAATTTATATTTATAAGCATTTTGTAGATTATAACAAATTATAATAATTTTATTAATTTTATAGTGTTTTTATTAATTTTACAATATTATATTCTAATAAATCCAAATTTATTTTCATTTAGTTATGCTTTCTTATTCAAAGAACTTTAAAGTGAAACAGATTTATATTTTTAAATAATTTTTCTTGTCATAATTTAATTAAATTAGATCTAATAGTTAAATTATTTTTAGATTAAAGTTACCTGCCTAAACCTCTTCAAAATCCTACGATTAGTTTCGTCAAAATTTTACTATAGATTTATTATAGTTTTGGCAGAGTTTCGGCAGTTTCGGCAATTATAATAAGTTTTGACAGTTTTGCTTTTCTCCAGAGTTTCGCCAGTTTTTTAATATAACTTTAACTGAATATAGTTTCAGCAGAATTTCACTTTTTAGCGAAATGCCATCTTGCCTAAACCCCTAAGTTTCGGCAAGCAACCTTATTTTAGATAGATCCATAATGTATCACAGGTATCCTAATCAGTTTTTAGCAATCTTCTCATAACTCAAATTATAAAATAATCAGCAAAAAATATTACATAAATTTGTGATTCTCTTTTTTCTCTATATTTATTCAAACAAAGAAAAATTTATTAAGGTAAGATATTAGCATAGGCTAATAGACTATGTGGAAGGAATTTTTTATTCATATGCATTATAAATTAATTTATACAATATTGCATATCATAATAAAAAAACAAAGTTTACTATGTGAACATTTATTTATATATAATTACTCAAAAATAAAAATCATGTCCAGATGTAATAATATGACATAGTAATGTACAATATAAATTAGTATTTCTTTTTGTTATTGTATTTTCTGTCTTTATGATAATTATTAGAANGTTTTTATGAAAAAAAANNAAATTTATATAATTTACATTTAGGTTTATAGCAATAGTGAATAGTGTAAAATACAAATCAAATGAACAATAATTATAGAGGTGTAATTAAAAAAATTCATAAAAGTAATAGCTATTTGTTTTTCTCTATCTATTTGTAAAAATTTATGTAATGCTAAAAATTTAGTTTATAATTGTTCATAACAATTAGAGGTTAACTATAAAATTTCTTAAACTATCATAATTCAGGTTAT
>QKYT01000141.1:167526-181974 GCA_003550305.1 Glomus cerebriforme | reverse complement strand
AAGATAATATAATTCAGATCTTTAATATTAATTCCAAGTGCTTGTAATACATAATCTTTATTTAAGTGAGTATAAATTGATTATATAAGAGTAAATAGATCATCTTAATAATCTGTAAAGTTTTGTAATTTCCATTTTTTGTCAAAAGTATTGGTANTTGTCAATTGTATCAGCTTTAAAGATAAAAGTAANAATCTTAGTCTATTTCTGTACCATTCCTGAAATTTATAAGCTAATAAATAATAATATCATAAATTAATTTATACAGTATTGCATATCATAATAAAAAGACAAAGTTTACTATATGAATATTTATTTATACATAATTACTCAAAAATAAAAATCATGTTCAGATGTAATAATATGACATAGTAATGTACAATATGGATTAGTATTTCTTTTTGTTATTATATTTTCTGTCTTTATAATAATTATTAGAAGGTTTTTATGAAAAAAAAGGAAATTTATATAATTTACATTTAGGTTTATAGCAATAGTAAATAATGTAAAATACAAATCAAATGGATAATAATTATAGAGGTGTAATTAAAAAAATTCATAAAAGTAATAGCTATTTGTTTTTCTCTATCTATTTGTAAAATTTATGTAATACTAAAAATTTAGTTTATAATTGTTCATAACAATTAGAGGTTAACTATAAAATTTCTTAAACTATCATAATTCAGGTTATCACAGTAATCATATGCAATTTTTNACTTATTTACAAATATCTTATCTTAGAACAAGATAATATAATTCAGATCTTTGATATTAATTCCAAATACTTGTAATACATAATTTTTATTTAAGTGAGTATAAATTGATTATATAAGAGTGAATAAATCATCTTGATAATCTGTAAAGTTTTGTAATTTCCATTTTTTGTCAAAAGTACTGGTAGTTGTCAATTGTATTAGCTTTAAAGATAAAAGTGCCAATCTTAATCTATTTCTGTACATTCCTGAAATTTATAAGCTAATAAATAATAATATCAAATTTGCACCTGTCAAGTGTTAATATACTAGTTTACTTTTTCTATATTTGAGCAACATCCAAAATTAATAAGAATAAGTCTAACATTTTTATTCATAAAAATATTTGTCAATCAAACATCACTATATACTATTCCATTTTCATGATATATTTTAAGTTTATTAACAATGTGAATATTTTCACTCTTCATGATCTTAATAGCATCGCTATACTAGACGAAGTAACAAGCCTTATAATACCGTCATCAATAACTTCTCATTTCTGAAGCATTATTAATATATTTATTTTATTAATTAATATATCAGGTTATATTATAATTTTGATAATTACATCATCATCACAAATTCCAAATATATTAGAAATAAATATATATGCAATTAAATCATTTATTTTTACATTCAATCCTGATTCCTGAAAGTTAAAATTAAAATGAGTTATATTCATAAAAATCAAACAAGATATGCAAAATAAATACCTATCATATGATGATGACGACAATATAATATATTAAGTAGGACTCACAAATATTTTGTATTTATTTGACTGTTAAGATTAAATTAATCAAAATATAATATTCTATATGATTTTTCTTTACTCTCATCTTTAACCACTTGTATAAACATAACATAATGACAGTCTGTTAAGAATCCTGTAATATTTTTAATGTCTTAATAATATTTTTGATATTTCAATGTGAAACTTATGTACATTATAATTTGTCCTTAATTTGTTAGTGTAAATCAGAAACTGCAAGATTTAATTTTGCCTATTGATTTTATTGTGTGTAATATTAATGAGTAATTATTAAGATGAATGCATAAGTCTGGGATCTTTCTATCAAGAAATTTTTTGTTGTATGTATCTACAACTTAAACATTTTCTTTTAGTTATATCAAGATATTTTCACAAAAATAAGTTTGATATACATTTTCTGTAATAAAGTGAAAAAAAATATTTTTTTGCAAATATAAACTACAGAGTTTGACAGTATATTGGCTGATATATAGTCATCTCTCTCTATAATCACATCCTTTAGGACCATTAAATACTGTGATTATAGTGAAGTATTCTTATAAAAAGAGTTTTTATTATATACTAATTACATATATAATAAATTTTCATATTGGTGTAATTATATTAAAAAATTTCTTACTAAAAATAGCTAAAAATAATGTTATAATAAAAAATTTTTTTTTAAAAAAATTTTAAGTAAAATAGCTATAATTTTTATTGTTTAATACAAAAATATTAATGTGAAAACAAAAAAATTTCTAAAAAAAACTTTATTTTCCTTCCTTCCATCTGCCAGCTGCAGCTTTATTATATAGTTTTTTAGATTATACAACAAATATGTAATCTTTATTATACAGTCACGTAAAAAAAATTACAAATATAAAATGTTTATTTCAATCACATATATGAATATGTAATAAAATTACACAACTATAAATGTTTTATTATGCATTACATAAAGACATGTAAATTTATTTCAATTACATATACAAATATGTAAAAGAATTATACAAGACTTTTTACATATTTACATGTTATTTTTATTTATGCTTCTTAATTAAAGTAAATTAAGGAGTAAATATAATTATAAAAAAAGTGTCAATTTGTTAAAATACTTATATTAAATTTTTAATAATTTTATGTTAAATTTAAAGAGTATATAATATCCAAAATCTTATTTAATCATATGATAAGACTATAAAAAGAAAAATTTTTATATGTTAACTATTATATTAGAATTAATAATTGCTATGATAGTGACTATAATTGATTTGTGACTACAAAGGAGGTATTTTACTATATAAAATTTAGAACTAAAATTGATATGATTATATAAAGGTTGTATTTATATAGAGAATGATAACTAGGATTCCTTAAACTCAAATCAAATCAAATATAAAGCCAATTTGAATTTGTCAAATCAAATCAGGTTCAAATCAAATTCAAGTCAAATTCAAATCAAATATCAAATATTTGTTGAATTAACCAATTAAATTAAAGAATTTTTAAATCAAATCAAATTGAATTCGAATCAAATTTAAAAAAAACTGATTTGAATTTGCAAACTTGAATCAAATTTAAATCAAATATCAAATGTCAAATCAAATTGCATATCCCTAGTAATAACTATAAAGGGAGATAACTGTATATACTATAATAAGGACAGGCTATAGGTCATTATATCTAAAATAACTTCAAAACAAGTCTTTTTATTCTTTTTTTATTTGTATAAATCTAATAATTTTTTTTTCTGTTGAATGAAATTATTTGTTAATTAAGCATCATGTTCAAGTTGACCAATCATAATAACATAAAGGCTTATCTTGATGTTCATCTAAATTGGTTTAGAAGGTTAAGAATAATTAGTTTTTAATAACATTAAAATATTATATGATAAATATATACTTGAAAATCTTACTCTGATTGAATTATCCTCATTAATTTCATAAATTTCTATTAATTTAATAAAGTTTTTTTAACAATTTTTAAAAATTATATTATCCAAAGTGATAAGTTATGAATCTATCTTTTTTTTTATATATAAAGCTAGACTTGATGGAGAATAAATCAGTTTTTTTTTTTTTGATATTGCTTTAAGAAAATTAAGAAAATCATTTCTGGGAAGTTCAGTAATTTTATTTGTGTAATAATAACTTTTTATTTGAAACTAAACAGGTTTAGAAAAACTTATTTTTATGATAAAAAGAGTTAATTGAAATGTTCATAGAAAGAATTAGTAGCTTAAAAAGAGTTTAACTTTTATCAAGCTATGTAAAGTTATAAATGTATCTTAAACCTGAATAAATTTTTATCAAACATTCAAACTTATATATTTTATAAGTTTAAAGTATAAGATTTTTATTAATATTGATATAATCATTAAAAAAACCAAGTAATCATGAAATATTTTGACTATATATAAATCTGAATACATCATCTAATACAATTTATTTTCTGATACTGTATTATTCATAGTAACATAATTTTTTCTGATACTTTATTAATGTGAAAAATATTAGAAAAGCAAAATACTATCAAGAAGAAGGGAGTACACAGATCCTAGGACATTTAATGTGTCTTGCATCAATATTTCTTTACTCTCTTACATTTGTATAGTATCTATAGCTAATTTTTTTTTATTATTATATTTAACTACAACATTCCATTTTCTACAAATATGAAATAAACTATATTAAAAGATCTCACCAATATAAATCACTTTTATCCACACAGATTATATATAAATTTTTTACATTAATTATAATATGTGATATATATCAATAATAATCATAATTGTTGAGTGATATCAATATGAAAAATAGTGATAAAACATCAGATTTTAATTTAAATGATAAATATTTATATGATAAGATAAAATAAGAAAAAAATATACAGTCTAATTTTGATATACTGAACTCATGGTTCAAGAGCAAAAGTTCAGTATATACAGTTACTTCCAAAAAGAATGCAATACCTATATTGTTAATTATTTATCACGCATTATTTTATCATGTGATATTTAATTAAAATAAAATTTATATTATAAATAACTTATCATATGATCTTATAGAATATATAAATTTGATATACTTTTAATTGATTAGATTATCTTAATCATATGATTTTAATAAAATTAAGTGTTGCGTTATTTTTGGCACTTTAAAAAAAAAAATTTTATTTCATAAAAAATTTTATAAAAGTCATATAAAATCTTATAAAATCATAAAAATCTTATAAAAAAATCCATAAAAAAATTAACTATCATCGGATATAACCTCCTTTAGCTTTTAACACATCATTTATCCTTTGAGGCATAGTTTCAATAAGGTTAGTACATGTTTCTAAAGAAGTTTCATTCCATAATTTAGAAACTTGCTCCCAAAGTTGTTCTTTACCTCTAATTTCGATATTTAATNACCTAAGCCTTCGATCTACATCGTTCCAGAGGTGTTNGATAGGATTTAGGTCAGGTGACTGAGCGGGCCAANATAAAACCTGAATATTATTATCCGAAAACCATTTNCATGTTAATTTTGCCNTGTGTTTNGGATCGTTATCTTGTTGAAAGATAATGTCCTGAGGATCCAAATCGTAATATTCTAATGAATCTAAGAATTCATCATCAAGAATTTGATGATAAAGATCTCCATCTAAGCCTCCATCAATTTGGNAAAGATAACCAACACCCAAATAAGTAAAACACCCCCANACAAAAATGCTTNCCCCACCAAACTTTACCGTAGGCTTTATGTGCCTATCATTTAGTTGTTCACCAACCTTCTTCCAGCAATATTTCCTGCCGTCAGATCCAAAAATTTGATATTTTGATTCGTCAGACCACACAACTTTCTTCCAATCTTGAATAGTCCAGTTTTTATATTTTGTTGCGAATTCTAAACACTTTTTTCGGTGAGTTTTAGATAATAATAGTTTTTTTCATTTTATTCTTGCACCAAACCCATTTCTTTTAAGAGCTCTTCTAATTGTATTAGCACTAACCTCCATATTTTCATAAACCTTAAACGATTTTTAAACGTCAACGGCTGTTGAACATTCATTTGTCATAATTCGGCATATAGCTATCCTTTCATCTCTTAATGTTAATAGACGAGGTTAACCTGGAATGGGCTTATTTTGGACCTTACCAGTTTGTTCATATTTTTTCTTAAGTCTCATTATTGTTGAAGGATNAACATTATTATCAAGTCTTAATGCAACCTGACGATAACTATACNNTTCTTCAAGTAATGTAATAGCCTTAGTTCTTTCTTCTATAGTTAGTTGTGTCTTAGGCATTTTAAAATAATAGAAGTAGGTAGTTACCTACTACTTAAAATTTTACATTGCCTTTGCGAAATTGGAAGAAAAACATTAAAAAATTTTTTTATTATTAAAGTGCCAAAAAGAACGNAACACCCNATCGGCACTTAAACANGTGATTAAAAACAACCAATTAATTAAAANGCGTAATANTTATATATTTGGTAAGTTTACATAATAAACTATTTATAAAATAAATTTTATTTTTATTGGATATCATATGACAAAATTATATATAATTAATTATTAATATTATAGATGTTGCGTTCTTTTTGGAAGCAACTGTAGAAGTAGTTTGGTATATCAAATTTTCTTTATATACCAAACTCTATGAGTAAATAATAAATAGTTTAGTATATTAAAAATCATGTAATTTCTCATGTATTTCAATATAAAATTTTTATTATTGTAAAAAATAAATGTTTAAAAATTCATAAATTATATTATTAATAAAATGTTCAAAAAAATTATAGTACTACTATAATACTATTAGAAAAATTATTTGACGCGTATGTACAGTACAGTATGTTATGCAAGCATAAATCTTTTTTTTCTTAAAAGTTAAAATTTTTCTTTTTTTTTAATGTTGCTTATTTACATTTTTTCTTTTTTGGCTCATGACGGATAACATTAAAAAAAAATATTATTTATAATTTAGTGATCACATGACCAGTTCAGTATATCAAGATTATTTTTATTATGTTTTATAATAGATGGTAGATCAATACATGCTATATTAAGTTTCATATGAAATTCGGTATATCGAGATTTTTTTATATATTATGAAACTAGTTTTTTAAAAAAAGTTCAGTATATCAAAAGTTCATTATATCATGGATTTATTATATCGAGATTAAACTGTAGTGATAAAATAAGAAAAAAATATAACGATAAAATAAGAAGCAAATAAAATAAGAAAAAAAGTTAAGTAATAAAAATAATAAAAATACCATCAGAAATTTTTTTTTGGAAATATATAGTGATATATATCTCTTTATTGTGATAAAAATATCAATAATTAATGCATTCAGATAAATATCAATTAGTTAATGATGCAGTTATTTATTAAATATTATCATAACGATAATTAATGATGCAATTATTTATTAAATATTATCATAATGATAATTGATGATGCAGATATTTATTAAATATGGTTTAAAAAAATTTATCTATTAACAAAATATTCATTTTTATAATTTCTTCTTAGTATAATGTAAACTATCATATCTACTAAATCTAAATAAACATATGTATATTGATCAGTTAGTTAAAGTCTTAAACATCTATACATTTTTTTATCGATATTATCATATCATTGTAATAAAATAAGATTTATTGGATCTTTATCTTTTTCAGTGAAAAATTCTAATAATAAAAGTACCTAAAAAATTAAGTTAATAATGTTAGATATTATATAATTTACAGAAAAATCTTTGTTAACAAAAATCATAAAATATATATTGATATATAGTACCTTTTCATACCAATCATTTTCTTCAAAAAAAATAACTACATTATTAAACCACTTATTACCATAAAAATTTTCTGTTATTTAAATGATATTAGTTGATTCAATAATTACACTTGAATTCAAAACCTGCACAAAGATTATTAAAACCTTCTTTATATAAATAATAGATACTATCATCTTATTTTATTTGAGAAATTTTTAATTTAATTTTACTAACATTTAATTCACACAAAAGATTTCTAAAGCTATTAAATCTTCTGGTTTTAAATCTTACTGATGTTTGTTTAGAGGTCAAATATTAATACCATACTTATTACATTAATTGAATTTTTAACAGTTAATATTGATAATGATAAAAATAGATATAAATAGTAAATTTTTTTTTTTTTAAAGACAAGTTGATTAAGTAAGTTTATTAATGATAAAACATAAAATTCTTTTTTATAAGAAGATTACAAATAACACTAATATTAGCTATGCAAAGATAAGTCCTCTTGCTTCACAATGAGATAGAAATGCTCAACTTGTTATACTTATGCTATATAGGTCCTCAGAGAGAGGCTATGTTGCCAAGCCTTCTTAAATAAGATATGCTCTGAATCTTTTCCATACTCCAGTACCAAAAACCAAAAATAATGACTTTAACCAGTCCTTCTGAATCTCCTCTCAATTGTAATATCCTTTAATCAGTTCTTTCAATCAACTAGGATCTTTAAACTAGCATAAAATATTGATGAGTTTCTAAAGATTAGATGCTAGTACCAATTTTTAGATTAAAGGATATATATGATACAGATAGAGTTTTCAAACTAGCATAAAATATTATGAAAGATTTAAAGAAGTCAACTACTAGTGCCAACCACCAGAAAGAAGAGACTATTTAAATTTTTAACACTAAAATACAAATAGAAATCTAAAACTATCCTACCTCTATTTCTTTACTCACCAAGACCAGTACTTGAAATTGCCTTTTGGATACTTCAGAAGAATCGAGATAACTGCTTATACTATATCATCTAGAGACCATAACTATATACTTTTCCTACCCACTACTACCTTGGTGTATACTTTCCAAATAGGCCAATTCCTAATGGTATCATTAGACATTCTCCTGCTGTGAATTGAGATGACTTCTTACCTAAAAGTAAATATAAATATACTGTTATCTTGACAAATACAAAGGACTGAAACTTTATATGTAATCTAAGTTAACAAGAGTTTATTCTAGCTTATAATTAACTTTTATAATTCTGAAGACTAAAATTAAGAATACTTTCAAGATAGTTTTACAGTAATAAAATATAGTTTTTATTAAGAAAAATTTGTGGGTGTATCACTTAGATTTTAGAATTAATCCCTTTATTCACAAAAATAATTCTAAATGATTTGAATTATTATTCTTATTCATGGTAATAGAATAAAGTTCGAACTTACATCCAAAATCCCTCCTTTATATAAGAATACTTTATTATACAAAAATAATAAAATAAATATAATAAACATAATAAATATAACAAATATAATAAATATAACTAATATAATTAAGTAAATATTAGGCTGGTATGGAAGGATATACATATCCTAGTCACATTTTTATAAATTATCATGTGAATTAGATAATAAATTTTTTTTTTACTTTTTGATTATTAATATTCTTTTACATCATGATTTAATATTCTTTCCTTTAAACTTTTAAATGTAAGTTGCTATAAAGGAATTTTGTTTAGCATTTTTGCTTTTTATTAACAATATTTATTTAGATGAATGATATTCAGAATTATTCCCATATTAAAAATTATGTAAATGAAGCCAGTGATAGTGATGATGAACCTGATGATAGTTTCTTAAAAGACATACAGTCATCCTCCTTTATAGGCACCCCCCTGTTTGATCACATCCCTCTTATAAGCACATTTATGCTTGGCCTAAGTTACTAATAATATTATTAAAAAAACCTCCTTTATAGTCACATCATATAGGTTTTTTATAATCACATTTTTTTTTTTCAGTCCCAGGAGGTATAATTATATAGGGGAACGACTGTATATACTGGACAGACATTTACAACATTTGAAATTCTTGAAACATGTTTAAAATGATATGCAGAAAAAACAGGATTTGAAATAAGAATAGTAAGATATGAAAAAGAAGATAGTAGTTAGGCTAGAAAATCATATAAATGCCATCATGGAAGTAAATATAAATCTAAGAAAAAAATGAATCCTATATAAAACTGAAATCAAGAATCAGCTCATATTGAATGTGAATTCCTTGTAAATGCAGAATATCATAAACATTCAAATTTAGTATTTATTAACAAATTTGTTAGTGAACATAATCATGTATTACAAAGTACAACTGTTCTTCAAGAATTTTTACCAGTATTACGCAAGATACCAGATAATATAATGGAAGAAATACAGTTTTATGTTCAAGAATATCATCTGGGTACTATTGTTTTAAAGAGAATATTATGAAACAAATATCCCAATCAAGACATTTATAATCAAGATCTTTATAATGCAATATATAGGTTTGCTTAGATTAAGAATAATGCAGCAACACTTATTGAACATTTAAAGAAATTATATAAAGAAGATTCTGAGTGGTATTTTCAAGTTAATTTGAAAGAAATTGATAATAGATTATTCAGAATTTTTTGAATATCTTCAAATCAATGAAAAATGTGATCTCAGTATCATGATATTGTTATAAATGATAATACATGTAAACTAACAAATATTTGATGTCTTTAAGTGTATTTATTATCATAGATTCTGATCAATGAAGTTGAATTGTAGCAATAGCAGTTGTTTGTGATAAAACTGTATTAACTTATGAATGGATATTAGAATAAACAATGCAGACTACTGGAAACCGTCAACCTGTAATAATTTTTACAGATGCTGATTCTGCTATGCAAGTTGCAATTAGCAGCAAATATTCTAGAACAATAGTAAGACATTGTACTTTTCATATTTGGCAAAATTTGGTTAAAAAAATCAAAAAAAAAACTAAATAACAGATGGAAAATTTTATGCTTTGCGTAATTCACTTATTATATCAGACTTTGAGAATCGTTGGACTAAATTAATGGTAAAATTTTCAGAAATTAAAAAATATTGTAAACATGTATTATATCCTACCAGAACATGTTGGGTTTATGGATATATTAGACAGAATTTTTTAGCAAATACACATTTAATTCAATAAGTAGAAAGTATGAATCGTATTATAAAAATAGAAGCTAATTCAGGTAGTTCTTTATGTCAACTTCATTTAGAAATTGAACTGCACCTAAAAGATGAAGCTAAATATTCAAGATTACAAGAATTTTGCAATATAAATCCTACTGCAGAAATATCACTAGTTTCTAATACCATTTTTAAATTTGTTGATAAGATTTGTAAAAAATATCTTACCTCAAATTCATTAGCCTTATAACAAAAGCAAATAATTAAAATTCTTTTGTATAAAACTTGGATTAAAGAAACTGGTAATATAGTAATGCAGGTAATAGTTTATATAAAATTATACAATTTATTTATCAAATGTATAATAACATTTGATTTTTAGAAATTTAAAATAAAAATCAATACAATGTAGGATTTGTAGAAGATAATTATGAAGAGCTACAAATTTTACTTAATATGGTATTTGAGGATTGTTCAGATGGCATTATAAAGGAAATCTGAGAACTTAAACATATTCAAAGTACAAAAAATCAATTACAATTTGTTGTATTACTTGATGATGGTATACATTACTGTATATGCCTCTATTTGATTTATGCTGGGTTAGTTTGCAAACATTTTTTTGCAGTAATGTTGCAATCAAAAATAGCTCAATTCAAATTAAATTAGTTCCTTTTCGCTGGTATTCTGAAAATGGTCTTGCAATATGAAGTTTTTGAAAAATCAATTTAACTTATTCAAAATAAAGAAAATGAAAAACAGAAAACTGGACCTTTTTTTATGATAAATACTATTTATGGTCAAAATGTTTATAATGATTCTGTTAGATATTTGGATTCAAAAAAAGAACAGTATAGTTATGACCTTGGGCTTTGTAAAAAAGCTTTAAATATAGTAATTGAAAATAAAACTTATCAGGCTTTTAAAACAGTTTATTGAAATACAAACAAATATTCAAAATGAGTTGTTTAGTGATGAAGCAATATTAAAAATCCATTTCAATATAAAAAAAAGGAGAGATCTTCTAATAAAAGGTATCTGTCAGCTCTTGAAAACAATTCAAGTAATAAAAGCAATGATGTTCAAGAAGAAATTTCAGATATGAAGAAAAAAAGAAATAAAAGATAGTGTTCTATTTGCAAATCATGGTATAATGATTCATGAAATTGTCCTAAAAAGTGTACAATAGTAAATATTAAGTCATTTGAGTGTGATAAAGAAAATGTTTAAGGAAGAATAAGTAAAAATAACTCAAATTACAGTAGTAATTTAGTCGGTCACTGAAAATGTAAAAGAATAAAATTTTATTGTGTTGCAAACATTATCAAAGTAATTGATTTTAAAACTTTAAGATTCTTATTATATGGTGCAAAATTTGTATTTAATAAATTTTATTAAAATTGTGTTTTATATTAAATTTACATAATCAGAAAATCATGTGAAGAGTAGGATATATATATTCTTCTGTATCAAGAAAATTTTTTCTATAATTAATATAACTAATAAAATAAATTTAACTAATTTAACAAATCTAATAATCATAACTAATTAAATTAATCTAATTATTATGACTATTATAATTTTTGTGACTAAACATATGACATCACATGATTTACAACTTATGTGAGTTTCATTTTCTAACAATATATATCATGACTATCCAGCTTGTCCCTTTCTAAGAATCTTTATCCTTAATATATCTATTATAAAAAATAACACTCAACAATACAACTACTCCTTTCAATTTCCTATAGTAATGTAAATTGATCCTGTACCTATGTCTTTCATACCTTTTATTCTTTTTTTTTATAACTAATATGACATTATCTTAAAGGATTAAATAGGAATCATCAACTGTAAAACAAAAATCAAGGGAATGTAACAACAAGAAAACCAATCACCAATAGGTGATCAGCTGTCAATCAATTTTTCAAATACCCCCTACATCCTGCCAAAAGTACTAACAATATAATCAGTATTGAGAAAGTTAGTGAAAGCAAAGTCTTCAGGCTTTCTCCTGACTATACTAATATAATAGTCCTTTCAGTTTGGTATTTATTTTTATGAGTGGCTGAAAACTTGATATTCTACCACCTTTTTACTATTAAAATTGAAATTATAAATTAAAAAAAAGGGGATTATTTACTAAACTTATATGCCAAAAAAGATTTTTCTTATTACACTAAGCCCATGTATCAATTCTATAAAAAGTACTGTACTTCCAAAGAAACTTCATGTGAGGCTCACTCCTGAATCTACCAAGAACAGCCACAAGTTTAATCTATTTATCTTGTGTTTGTAAAAGATGTCTTAGAATACTAAATGGTCCTTTGGGTATCAACTTAAAGAAAGATATAGTTAACTAAAAGTTATCAAGAACCTGATTTGTAAAGAAACTTGATATATTGAAGACTATTATTCCAAACTTTCTAATAAATCTTTTTAGTTAATTTTAGTGATACAGAGCAACTTTTTCTAAGACTAAAAGACCATTTATTTAGTGCAAAATGGCAAAAATGCAACTTTTCTTTCCAAAACATCTTTAGAAAAATGAATGTAGGAATCAGTAGAAAGAGTGCCTCTTTTTGATATAAATAGTAAATTATATATTATACCATATTTAACATCTGTAGAACATAATTCTTTTTATTTGTTATTCGATATGGATTCTTAACTTTAGTGTTAATTTTTTGTTGTAAGTATTCACAAGTAAACTCCAAAAGATACTTTATGATGTTAAAATTAAGCATGTGTATTCGATTTGGAATGGTCACTTCATAAATGTTAAAATTATCAAATTTTCAAAAAATATTGAAATATGTATAAATCAAAAGTTTTCTGGCTTGATTTATATTAATGGCTTCTTTTATTTTTTCTGAAATTCATAAATCAATATAAGTTAACATTATATTATTAAGATTTTCATTATTCTAAAGACCAGGTTCTTCATACAATATGTTCAAATAAAAGTTTTATCTTCATCTTTTAGCAATATATTGATGTTTAACAGATATAACATTTTAAAGCATAAGGAGTTGCAAAGGTTTGGGAATAATTTAAGCATTCATAAGTCATATTATTTAATGTATCGAATGCATCAAAAAAATTGTTTAACAAAATTTATTTTCAATGACAAATTGATGATATTTTATTAAAGAACAATTGAAAATTGAATTATTGTTATTTAATCAATAAACTACGTAAGTTAATTTGATTTTAATAATTAAAGATTAATTAAATAATATACTTTTTAAACAAATCATATCCGCTGCTCTGTGGAATTGGCCTAAATTAAGATTTTGATAAAAATTTGGCTGTAAAATAGGATTTACGTTATACAAACCTAAATTAAATATGTGTTACACATTTAAACAGTTCAGAATTATTTGAAAATAAAAAAAAATTTTTTAATCTATATTTAAAAATAACGATAGTAAGTACTTCTTTACTTAATCACTTTTCAATCACTTTTCAATCACTTTTTCATTAAGTGAACCAAAAAAGTTTGTAGGTATATATAGCAGTTATTTCTTAAACAGTAAGTAAAAAAAATATATTAATATTTGTTATTTATAGGAAAAAAAATCTTTTTATTTATTTTAACTTTAGTTTTCTTTACTTTTTTTTGTAAAAATATATGTAAAATAAAAGATAGAGTTTCAAAAAGTTTTTTCTTTTTTTTGTTTAATAAACTAATTTTATACAACTTACTTATTACTTTTTATTATTATTTTATTAGATTTATTCAATTAAAGTCCTTAAAAAGCAAATAAATTTTTAAATAAGGTAAAAGGACTTTGAAATCTTCTTGAAAATATTTTTTTTTGGTGAGAAATGTAATTTTAAAATATTTTTTATGATGGGTTTTATGTAAATTATATAATCGTTAATTTCTNNGCATACATGTATGCTAACTGAATGATTTTATATTTATTTGAAAGGTGAAANNTNNTT
>QKYT01000141.1:124369-147922 GCA_003550305.1 Glomus cerebriforme | reverse complement strand
AATATAAATTTCATTGAAATCTAATTACTAGATCTCGAGTAATTTGTGATTTTGTATTTTACACAAATTACATGATTGAAATTGTGAAATTGCAGACTATTATGCAAAATTTCGCAATATTGCCGATTTGGAAAAATAATTGCAATATCAACTTTAGTTAAGGAATTGTTAAGTTAGTAAATAATTTGGAAAAGTAAATAAAAAATGGTTAAAATTTTTTTACTACAAAATTATATAATCATGAATCACATAATATGAAAACATTTTACTACTATCAAAAAATTTTTTGTTACATATATAGACAATATTTTTTTTTATATTTTATTTCTTTANTTTATGTTAAATAAGATTATTAATAAAAACTTTAAAAAAATTTAATATTGGTTAAATGATTTAAATGACTGGTTATTTGACTTTTATATGATAAATAACAAATGACTTGTCATTGATTCATTTGTCATTTTAAGTCATTTGCTGAATACTGATACAAATACTATACTAGGCATTAAGAATTCAGCATATGAAGATGCTTATATTTTTTGATATATTACATGTGATAAGATTCATATGAATAGTTTTACTATGTCTATTGTACACGTGATGATTGTTAAAAATTTTTTTGGAATACCAATACATAGCAAGAAGAGTAATATATCTGTTTTATTTTGAAACATCTATAAAGTTAGAAAAATATTAATATTATGATAACATGTCTTAAGAAACCAATACAAAACATAAACCAACCTACTTTATTATTACTTTGTGAATTATACTTACACTGGTCAAAAACTGATCTATCTTACAGATATCTTACAGATATCTTATAAATATCGGGTACCCAAAATGCAGAAAATCTGCTATACATCCAATATGTATACTATAGAATTAAAAAATACAATTTATTAATTATCTCGCTATCCAGTGATCATAAAAAGATAAAATATAGCTCATTCGATTCGCCTCACGGAGACGTATCGAATGATACTAATTTCGCATTTCTAGGTGCGATAGATGCTAAGATATTCGATAAATTGTAAAAAAAACAAATAAAAAATGCCGATTTATCGAATATCTCAGCATCTATCGTACCTAGAAATGCGAAATTAATACCATTCGATACGTCTCAATGAGGCGAATCGAATGAGCTATATTTCATCTTTTTATGATCACTGGATAGCGAGATAATTAATAAATTGTATTTTTTAATTCTATAGTATACATATTGGATGTATAGCAGATTTTCTGCATTTTGGGTACCTGATATTTATAAGATATCTGTAAGATATCTGTAAGATAGATCAGTTTTTGACCAGTGTTAGTGTTGTTAAAAGTTCAGTTTGGTCTGACTTGAGATTAAAGTCAAGCCAGACTGATAAAATCTTAAGTCAGATCAGATTAAACTGATGGATTATTCAAGTCAGACTGGATTAGACTGATTAATAATTTAAGTTAGACTGGACTGGATTGCTATGACTTGAATTTACAAGTCAGATTGATGAAGCTAAGCTGAACTGAACTGTAAGGTTAATCAATAATTATAGCCAATTAGATTAGCTGTTAGCCTTTTTTTTTAGTATTTTAATTTTTCTTTTTTATTTTTGTCTTTTATTCATCTCTATTCTCTTTTTTAGTATTCAAAAAACTTAGTAGCAGCCAAAAAATACCAAGCCTTAAAAAATAATAGAAATATAAATAGTTCTGAAAAAACTTTAAAGTTGACTGCAAAATTAGAAAAAGCCAAATTTAAAACTAGTGAAAATCCCAATAATAAATTTCTGACTGGTTGAGTTATCGGTGAAGAAATATTGCATTGTTTATAAGAAATTCAGTTAGGCTTTTTCAGGAATACAGGTAAAGTTAAAATTTTTTTTCATTTTCATTCTTCTTTCCATTTTCATTCAAACTTTACTAATGCTGTTTCCTTTTTTTTTTGTCTAGATTTCAGCTAAGATGACAGATAGGTATATTAGAATTTTTTATTGTTTTCATTATTTTGAACTTTTATACTAATGCCATTCATTTTCTTTCTCTTCTTTTAGAATTTGGCTGGTTTCTTCAAGATGATAGATATGCTAATTTTCTCTTTAGATTTTAGCTAGATTCTTCAAGAATCAAGACAATAATGATAAGATTTCTTTGTTTTTGTTTTTTGTTTTTGTTTTTCTTTATACTAACCAGCTTTTTTTTTTTTTCTTTAGGACTTTCAGTTTTAGCTGGGCTCTTTAAGACTGCAGGTATTTTTTTTTTGTAGGCTCCCTTCAGTTTTGACATTGGATACTTTAGTAAGTTTTGCAATATAATTTACAAATAATTTTTGTTTTTTAAGAAACATTTTATTATTTCTTTTTTGTAGGTTCTAAGGACTAAGAAAATTCGATTTGGGATATCTGGGAATTGGAATGGTAAGTTTCTTTGTGAAACTTATCATTTTGTTTATTTTTTTTAATTAAAAACATTTTTTAACGTTTCTTTTATTTCTTTTTTGTAGAATTCAGCATCTTGGGTTCAGATAATATAGATGATAAGTTTCGTAATAAAATATTATGAAGTTTAAAATTTTTTACCTTTCTTAATTAGAAATGTTTTCTAATATTTTTTTTATTTCTTTTTTGTAGAATTCAGCATCTAGGTTCGAGATGAAGTAAATAGTAAGTTTCAGATTTTGAATATTAAGAAATACTTGTTTTTTTATAATAATTTAGTTTATTTAGTAAATTAAATATACATTTTAAATCTAAAATAAAATAAGTCAATTTAAAAAATAGCAAAATTAAATTTTTAATACGTTACTATGTAAATTGTTTATAAACTTATTACCAATTTTTTTTGGTAATAATCAATTAGAATTAGATCAGATTTCATCAGAGAGTTTTGTGATAATCAATTTTTTTTTTTACAAAATTGGGGTTTAATTTTTTTAGTCAATAAACAAATTTTTTTTTTTCTATAATTTTACTATGAGTAATAATTTAGAAAACTTTGATGTTAAGATATTTGAAAATGATGTAGAAAAACAAAAATCTGATGAAGAAATNTCTTTCAATTCTTCAGAAATTAAAAGAAATATTGTTCCAATTCGTATACCAAGTATTATTTGGCAACATTTTGAAAAGATCTTTAATGATTCATTTACAAATAAAATGTAATTATTGTGATCAAAGTTATAGTGCTCTACAACTACCCTTAATAATCACTGGAAAAGTAAACATTCAAAGATTCAACCTGGAGGTACTGGATCGATAGAGATGGCATTTAATAATTCTGAAAAACAAGTTAAATCAAGAGGTGACCAANCTTTAGATCATTTAAATAGGCTTACTAATTGGATAATTTTAGAATATTAACCATTTAGAGTAGTGGATAGTAGTTCTTTTAGAGAGTTTATTAATAGTTTCTTTTCATAATAAAATTAATGACAAATATACACACTATAAAAATAATATTATAAAGATATTTCAGGTAAAATAATTATAATTTTTATTTATTAATTATATTGTTTATTTACTTATTAATTTTTTTTTATTAATTTTATTTAAAAAAATGAATCAAAAATTGCTTTTACATCTGATATGTGGACATCAGATACTAGTGCTTCTTATATGGTTTTTACAAGTCATTGGATAAATAATGAATAGGATTTAAAGCATGCAGTAATTGCTTTTCAATGGCTTCCTCATCCACATACAGGAGAAGAAATTCAAAAAGCCACCCTTGAAATTCTTAAAGAATTTTCTATTGCAACTAAAGCTTTAACAATTACAATTGACAATAGTGCAAATCAAGTTTTTACAATGAGAAAACTTTCAGTTATACTTTTAAAGGAATTAAAAGTAGATTTTAATATCTTAAGATGTAGTGCTCATACAATTGCTCTTGTTATTAATGCTAGATTATCAAAATTTAAACCTATAATTGATAAAGTACGATCTTTTGTTATAGAAGTAAGAAAATCTCCTAAGAAAGAACAAGAGCTATCTTCTTTAGCACAAAATTTGAAAATTAAATATAAAAAATTAATTAGAGATGTTAAGATATGATGAAATAGTACATATTCTATGTTGGAAGCATTTTTTCAAAATAAGATAATTATTAATGCAGTAATTTCTATAAATAATAATGTTGATAAATTTAGTTTAACTAAAAATGAATGGATAGAAATCAAATTATTTTGTGATTTTCTAAAACCCTTTTATGAATTTACTGTAGAAATGTTTGGATCTAAATATCCCACTCTTGAAATATTATTACTTTTTTAGATTATTTACTAGAGCATTTAAATATAACTATATAAGATGATGAATCTCAAGTACCAATATGAATAAAAGATATTGCCAAAGCAATGAAGAAGAAATTTGATTTCTTATCAAATAATTTTAATAATTTAGCTGCTTATTTGACTTTAATATTAGATCCTTATTATAAAGTACAAATTGTTCCTAATAATATAGGTATAGAGATGGCAAAAAATACCTTTTTAACTAAATTTAATAATTACCAAGTTCTTTTAGAAAGTGAGAAAAGCAATAAAGAGATTAGTATATTAACTGTAAGAGAAAAAAGAAAATCACTAGGAATTATGGAACGTATTCTTCAAAAAAAAAAGAAGTCCAATAGCTTATTATTTCATGATGAAGTTGAAAAATACTTGGCAGTTTCTATAGAATCTCAAGATGTAAATCCTTATGAATGGTGGAAAGATTATAAAATGCAATATTTAATTTTAGCAAAATAGCCTGTGATTATATTTGTATACCAGCTACATCAGTTCCTAGTGAACAAGCATTTTCAAAATCTGGAGAATTGATTAGCAAAAGAAGAAATAGATTAGGTGATTATGCAATAAAAGCATGTATGTATTTAAATTCTTGGATAGTAATATTAAATAATTAGAAAATATAAATGTAATTATATTTTTTACTTTTATTTTTAGTATATATAAATATTATATAAAATATAAATATTATGTAATTGCAAAGTAACAAATAAAATTACATTTATAAATGTTTTAATAAATATAAAATTTGTAAAATTAATCATCAACCTATCAATCTTATCAACCCTATCAACCCCATCAACTTCAAGTTGGATTGGACTACAATTTAAATTTTTCAAGTCAGATCGGACCTTAACTTTGAAATTTTAAATAATCAAGTCGGACTGAACTGTAACTTGAAACTTTTCAAGTCAGGCCAGACCACAACTTAAAAAACTTTCAAGTTAAACCAGACTGATCCCATTAGTCTGATCCAGTATGATTCAGTCTAGCTTAAACTTAACAACATTAATTATACTTATTTGTTTGATTGTTGATATTGATAATACATAATAATGGAAAGTTGATTAATTTTATTTATTATTTTTGTTTTACTTGTATAAGAAAGTTAAAAGGATTTACTAATTGAGATATCACCTTTTTATATAATTTGCATTAGGTCTAAAATCTTTGAAAAGATTTCATTAATATGACAAATCTAATTAACTTACCAAAAATGAAACATTAATTAGGGAGTACTTGTCTTTAATAGGTAATAAAAATTATGAAAAACTGATTGATAACAGAAATTTTAATATTTTTTACTAAAATATAAATCAGTGACATTTTTATTAATGATTCAAAATTGCATAATAAAAATATCTTCCAGAACTTTTAAATAAAAAATTATACAAAAGCAATACTTCTTTTTTTTTAGGTTCTATTAATAGATCCGCTAATTAATTTCAGTAAGAACTATTCCAAAATTATATGAACCTATAATATACTGCATATATGGTATATTTTTTTACTATTTTAAGAATAAAATCTGAGATTTGATACAGTGAAGAATAAAAAGATTTTTTTCTGTCATTGTTTATGTAACTCTATAAATAATTATATAGTTTTTCATTATAAAATCAAAAAGTCTTTCTTATATTAAATAGAAAAAAGCTGGCTTTACAATTAATTTATTAATATATATGTTCTTTAAATAATCTCAAATGAAAAAAAATATTTTTTTATTTTATATGATAGATGATAGGATTAATCAAAATCACAGAGTTTTTGATAGTAATATAATCTATATAAAAAGTTATCTTAATTTAGTAAGTAATAATGTAATATATGAAGAGGCTATTAGGAATTGACTTATAAAAAAGAAATAAGATATGTAAAATTCTATTTTATAGCTAGTTAAACTGAGATAGAAGGTATTCACCAAAGGTATTTAAAGAAATAGCTTATATAAATCTTAATTTAGTAATTCTATTTATCTATTAGTATAAAGATAGAATAGGTTTTTAGTTTTAGTTTTTATTCATATATTTGTTTGAGATTTAATTGAAAGTATATCTTATCTAATATGATTCTATTATTAGATTACATTTTTATAATTATTTATAGCTATAGCATAATAGCAATATTTATCTATATATCAGGATGAAGAATATATATAATTAACAACATCTTTTATTAGAAGTAAAATTTTATTAAATAAAAGTTATTTACTTTACTCATTTTTTTTTAAAAAAAAATAATAATATAAAATTAAACTAATATATAATTTATAACTGATCTGTATCAAAATTAATATTTTTTACTAAAATAGTTTTTTGCAATTATCTTACTATTTAGTGATCTAATTTGTATTAGCTTCTTTTTTTTGTTTTATAAATTTATTAGAATTACATATTAAAAAAAAAATGTTAAATTAGATTATTAGATAATAAGATAATTGCAAAAAACTGATTTTAACTTTTAAATTTGATATAATTTGCTAAAATTTATTAGTAAAAAAAAAATTATGGGTTGTTTTAAAGTTTTTCAGAATTCTAAAAATTATTTAGAGTAATTAAAATTAAAATTTAATTTTCTAAAAAATAATATAATAATTTATATAGAAAAAATTTATTTCTTATTTGAATAAATTACTCATTTTTAAATTTAAAATATAAATACACTACCCTATCATAAATTACCAGATTTTATAAAAATCACTTAATAATATATAATAAAATAATATTTGTTAGATTATATAAAAATCTATTAAATTTTAATAAAATGTAATAATTTTTTTTTATTTAAAAGTAAATCAATTATAGTTTTTAAAAATATAATCAAAAATAGAATATCTTTAAAATGTCAAAAGAAATCTATATAAAAAAGAACATATAAAATAATTTTATATATAGAAATGTAAAAAATATATAAAAAAAGTTTTACTTATACTTTACAATCAGACCATTTTTCTAGGATTTAAAAATATCGTATTTTTTATAAAATCTGGTAATTTATGATAGGGTAGTATATAGTATTATTTGTTATTTTACATGGGATAAGAAATATTTAAATCTCATCTTAGATAAGAATAAATTCATTCATTTATATATTATTGATTTTTTAAATAATTTATTTTCAAATAATACTTATAATAATATAGTTATAATAATATTAAATCAAATAATTAATTTAATTTATTTATATTAAGTTAAATTTTAATTAAAAGTAATTTGCAATTATTTTAATATTTAATAATCATAATAATCATTTATAATTTATATTAATTTTAATTTGAAAAAATCATTGCTAAACAATCTAAAAAAAAAAATAATTATTTAGTAAAAAAAAAAAATATATACTAGTTTATTAAATTTTAATTCATTAATAAAAATAAAAGTAAATTATCAAATAATAGATTAACTACTTAGTGGTATTTAAGATTTTTGAAATAAAGATATTAAATTTCTGAGTATAAAATAATAACTTTTATATCATTATTTTGTTTGATTGATACAACTTATAATGATTTATTTATAGTATTTTATTATATAATCTTATTAAATACAGTAAATAATTTTCTTTAATTTAAACTATAAATTATATTATTTAAAAGTATAGATGTTTGATTTATATCTGTAATTAAACTTTTTTTTTATAATAAAAATATAAAAATTTAAAATATTTAGATTTGACCAAAAATTATATTATATAAAGAATGCAAGTTTGATAAAATGAATTTGTGTTTCAAAATAACTTGCATAAACTTACATTTTTAATTTGCATAATTGTGAATTGTTTTTAAAAAGATAAACAATCTTATTCTAATACTTTATCAATATTTATGATATAGTTTATAGAATAATAACATCACCATTTTTTGTGCTACTGTATTACAATCGAGTTTAGTAGAACTAATGAAGTTTTTATACCGTTTTGACATAATTTTATGTTCATCCATTATACTCATAACTGTTAACAAAAGTGACGAAGTGTTTTTTTGCAAACGATATCATATTAGAGTCCTTAAGCTAAAAACAAGAGAATTTTTTTAAAAAAAGAATTACATATACATATTTAAGACTTATGATGTGGAATTGATTATATTCATTAGCACGTGGCATTGTTATCGTTGAAGTTCTTCCATCGTCAAAGAAGTCGTCAGCATCAAAAGTACATAAAACTAAATAAACAAGCCCATTACCACGGCCTTTGCAATCGCAACTTAGAAGAACATCATCGGGCATAATGCAGAATATGGTTTCTTACGAACCTAAAAAAAATGGTACTCGCCCATATAGTGGCAATCCTTCACAAGAGGGGATGTATAAAGGTGCTAAACAGCATTATGATAGTTATGCTGCATATAGGGCGCCTCCTACAGAGAAGCCAAGAGGGCCGAGATCCTCTAATGAAGCGACTGCACGGCTGTGGGAAGATGGGTATCCGTCGAGAAATTCAAATTCGTCAAGTAATATAGTTGTCGGTCAGAGTTCTACAGGGGGGGATATTTTCGATCTTGAATCAAATTCAGAGACATATCCTTACATGCATGACCCACAACATAATATTGTTTATAATGACGCAGCCTATCCTTCGCATTATTCCCAGCCAGCTTCACAATATCCATATCAACAATATCAGACATCTGGTTCAAATGTATATCAAAATCCAGCTGCCGCAAGTGCACCTTCATTAGGGACACTATCATCAGAAGAGGAACCAGATATTTTTGCTTCAACGCAGCAATACACACACTATTCACAGCATTTAGAATATCCTCAACACACATATCCACAGCAATTACAATATCCGCAGCACACACGACATTATCAATTTAATGGATATTCATATCAACAAAATCAAACTGAATATCAACATCCGCTTTATACACAAGTTTCACACACAGGGCCACCTCCACAGATTGCTGTTCATCCTTATGAAGGACGTTCACAATCATTAACTTCACGGTCACTTAGTAAGTCTGGGCGTAGGTCTCCACAACCACTCTCTCACTATATGTCAAATATGACTCAGAATCCTGCGAGGTCAATGTCAATTAATGGTATGAACTTGAATTTCTATATTTTATTATATGTATCTATTTTAAAACCTAATAGTACTATACTATATTGGATAATTCTGAGGCTTAGTATAATTGTAAATAAATTTACAAATATTATCGATGACCTTTTTAATTAGGTACTGTCTCAAATCTTATTATTCCATCATATGCCGATGAGAACATCCCTCCAAGAAGATCTATGGAAAGTGTACGTGAGAGGCCGAAACCACCATTGACAAATCATCGTACCGAAAGATTTCGTTCATTTTCGTATTCTGACGCATCACCATCATCAGTTACTTCAGAAGTGTCTAGTTCTCCGTCATCACCTTCTTCGACAATAGGGAAGCAACACATACCAATTGTATATCCAGCTTTGCTTTCACGAGTTGCGGAAGCATTTCGTGTACGAGTTACTTTATCAAATAGGATGAAGGATAATCTTGAGTATAAAGATTGTTTCGATGGAAGAGAGGCTGTGGTACGATATTATATTATATTGTGTTTATTATATTAAGGATAAATCTTTATTGAAGCGTCACAAACACTTTACTACACATTTGTTTAATCTACATAATTCTTGATATTTAATTGGATTTTTTCAAAAGGATAAGATTGCGTTTATCATCAAAACAACGGATAGAAATTTGGCACTTTTACTTGGTCGAGCTTTGGATTCTCAAAAGTTTTTCCATGATGTCACATACGATCATAGACTTCGCGATTCTCCCAACGAATTATATCAATTTCAAAAAATGCGTTCAATATTGTCATCTGAGAATTATGAGCTTGAAGATGATGTCGAAGAAGAAGAAACAGAAGAAAATGATTTACCGAATGGTGTATTTACTTTATTGACTGATTGCTATTCACCTACATGTACTCGTGATAACTTATGTTATAGCATTGCTTGTCCACGGAGATTAGAACAAGTGTGCATTTTTCACTTATGTAATCTATTTTTGTTTGAACCGTAATTATTAATTTTTGTTTTAAAAAGCACGCCAGAAAAAATATGAAGCCAAATCCAGGATTGAAAAGAGCTGTAAGTCGTGGATCTATCTCTGATAAAAAGGTATTTAATCTGGAATTATCTTTCGTTTTTGTTTTTTGAATGGAAGTAGATGAAAACAATAATTTATAACTTAGGATCAGAAATTATGGGTTCATACGGTACCACCCGAAATTGCTAATTCAGTTTCAGAAACAGAGAAAAAGCGCCAAGAAGCCATAAATGAAGTAATATATACAGAAAAAGATTTTGTCCGTGATTTGGAATACCTGAGAGATGTAGGTTACTATATTTATTGTATAAATTTGCTTGTGTATACTATTTTAGTGTTAATTATTTTATTTTATATAGTGTTGGATGGATCCTCTCATAAATCAAAATATTATACCTGAATCTCGACGAAAACATTTTGTTAATGAAGTTTTTTACAATATATTGGAAGTTCATAGTGTCAATTCTAAATTGGCTGATGCATTACAGAAACGTCAAAATTCATATGTCATCGTAGAACAGATTGGAGATATATTTTTGGAATATGCTCCTTTATTTGATCCATTTATTAAATACGGCGCTCATCAATTATGGGGCAAATATGAATTTGAAAGAGAAAAAAATAACAATCATTCTTTTGCAAAATTTGTAGAGGTATAGTTACATTTAAGTTTGTACTATATTAGATGATGTGGTTTTAGATTTAAATGATATACAATTTGTCATAGGAAACTGAACGTCGACCTGAATCTAGAAAACTCGAGCTTAATGGATATTTAACAAAGCCAACAACACGGCTTGGTCGTTATCCATTGCTTTTGGAAGCTGTTCTCAAACAAACCCCCCAAGATCATCCGGACCGTATTAATTTACCAAAAGTGATTAAGATTATTAAAGAATTCCTAACAAATGTTAATGTTGAATCTGGAAAATCCGAAAATCGTTTTAATTTGCAGCAACTAAACGATCAATTAATTCCAAAAGGAGAACATGTAATTATTATTTATTAAATTAAGTTACAAATTTCATTTCAATTATTTTTAATGTATTAAATAATATTTCAGGATCTTGGATTAACAGAGGAAGGGCGTCAACTAATTTTCAAAGGTTCTTTGAAGAAACGAGGGGGTGGTGGCGAATCGTCCGACTTACAGGTGTTCTTATTTGATCATGCTTTACTCATGGTGAAGGTTAAAACCGTGAATAAAGTTGAACAATATAAAATTCATCGGAAGGTATTATTTTATATCATTTAAGATACAATTAAATTTTACTACCTTTCTTTAACAATATACTTTTTTTTTGTGATATAGCCAATACCTCTCGCACTTCTAAGTGTATCTACAACAGAAGGTCCATCCGAGGGAAGTCGTGCGAACCCAAAACGTCCACCATCTATTTTGCCTGGAAAAACTCCAACAGTAGTGCGTGGAAGTAGCGACAAACAATATACACTTACATTTTGCCGTCTTGGAAAGAAGTCGTTTACTATAACATTATATGCTAACACATATATCAGCCGCAGAAAATGGATTGAGAATATTGAAAGACAAAAAGAAATAATTAATGATAAAAGTAAAGTTTTCGAAAAAGTACTTTTGTTAGAAAAACGGAATTTTTCTGGTCCAAACAAAGTTAATTGTGGAGCCTTTTTCGGTAAGTTGAAAATTTAATGATAATATATTTTAATTTATTTCATTATTTAAGTTAATAAAACATCAATTGTATCTAGATGATTATAGTAAATTAGCTTTTGGAACGGATCTCGGAATATATGTGTTGGAAATCGGTCCAAAATCAAAACCTGCTGTTCGTGTAATTCAATTAGAAAGGGTATCTCAGATAGATATTCTTGAAGAATTTCGTTTATTGTTAGTATTAGCAGGTATGTTAAGAATTATTTTATTAACTTGTAATAAAATAAACATAAAAATAAAAATAAAATCATTTGCCCAAAATTATCTTTTTAGATAAAAGTTTTTATTCATATCCACTTGAATCATTGGATCCTATTAAATCAAAGGAAGCAAATAAACGATCAAGCAAAATTAGTTCACATGCTAGTTTTTTTAAGTCCGGAACTTGCCTTGGAAAAACTCTGGTTACTGTTGTAAAAAACAGTGCCCTTAATTCAACTATTAAAACACTCGAGCCTATTGAGCAAAACATAAAAAACAAAAATAAAAGCCCGCTTAAGATTTTGAGTGGAAGAAGTAGTGATTCGCTAAAAACATATAAGGTAACGTAGAGTTGGGTTATAATGTGAAAATCTTAGAATAAACCTATATTTATATATAATTGTGATTCTTTTAGGAATTTTACATACCAACAGAATTAACGTCGGTGAATTTCCTTAGTAAAAAACTCTGTGTAGGATGTTGTGCAAAAGGCTTTGAAATTGTTGATTTAGAAACACTTATTACGCAAAGTTTAATTGATCCGCAAGATATTTCACTCGATTTTGTGCAGAAGAAAGAAAATGTTAAACCAATTGCTATATATCGAATTTCAGGAGGAGACTTTTTATTATGTTATGATGGTAATTAAACGCAAAGTTGATTTTAAAATTTTTGCTTCGCCACTTAAATATAAATTTGATATCTTTTTCTTTCCAATAGAATTCGCATTCTATGTTAACAAGGTTGGATGGCGTTCACGTCCAAATTGGTTAATAACGTGGGAAGGGTCCCCTACTTCTTTTGGTGAATTATAGTTTTCCTTTTTTTTCGTTTTTTTTTTTAAAAAACAACAAAGTTAACTGAAGAAAATTTACTACACTATAGCTCTCCGTTATCCTTATGTACTTGCATTTGAACCATCTTTTATTGAAATTCGTCATGTTGAGACTGGAATTCTTGAACAAATAATTGAAGGACATAATTTGCGTTGTCTATATTCCGATCCACGTGGCAATATTTTAGTTGTTACAACGGATCAAACAACAGATAGTTCTGAGGTTTTTTCGTTAAAACTTGTTGACGGAAGAAGAAGTTCTTTAATTTCTGAGGCTACAAGTATAGCTACAAGTGTTTTGGCATACGAAGACGGTAATACAAGACCTGATAATGATAGTTGATGTGAAATTAAGACCGAGGCAATGTTATAATATCATTCCCTGAACAAAAATAAGGTCTTATATTTTACGTAATTGGTGAGATTATAAAGAGTTTAGAATATTTGTTTCTTTTTGTAATCTTTTTTTTTTTATCTTATTGTATTTTTCAAATTTGATTTATCACTAGATAGAAATTTTGTGCATTACTTCGTGTTATATATTATTTTATAAAATTTATTTTTTTTTATTTTTATTTTTTATATATATAACAAAAATCTTATTTCAAATTTATATATAAATGGAGAGAATAACAAATTTATTAAAGTAATTTAATATTATTAACACCACTCAAATTAATGTTAAAGACGCTGTTGCCGCTTGGTAAAAATAATAAAATAAATGATAAGAAAATCGGATTGTAAAATATTTACGAATTATTCACCTACACAGGTTTTAGATGAATAAATTGATCCTTTATTATTGGATATTGTTATAAATAAATAAATTTTACTATAATTATAATAATGTAATGTGTAATACGTCTATAATACAAGTTAATGTAAAATATACCTAATAAATATAATAAAGACTGAATAAATACAGAGTATTAATAAAGAATAATCATAATAATTAATTTAAACAAAATGTAAATTCATCGATGTGTTCCCCTCATGCTATCACTTCTTCTTATATCAGCCAATACTAGTTGAAAAACGTATTGTGTATCATTAAAGGGATGTTGCATCACTGCATGTATTGCATTCCTTCCGGAAGAATTATCATTTAGACATCGCAAATTTTTGCCTGGAATTACTTGTCGTAATTCTCCCTAGATAATGTATTTCGATTTCATTAATGATGAATAATTACATGATACGTAAGTGAAATGAGTAGTTATATTAACTTACACTTTGCACATCTCGAATTTCAATGAATAATGGGTTAAACCCGATAACATAAGGTAATTGTAATGCTAAAAAATAATATGCATTAAATATCCAAATTTAACAGAGTAGTAATTCTATATATTTAAAACAACACTCACCTACTGCTTCGGGCTTGCCTTCCCATTCCACTACTTTAGTTCTTGATAATTCACCATGCTTATCAACATAAAAGAATATTTCTAAAAAAAAAAATTATAAAAATCAGATTAGATCCATTTATAAATATTTAAACTGTTAACTAGTAATTCACTTACCATCGTAACACAGCAAAAATTCATTAGCGTCATTATCATCTAACCTGAACATCCCCAAAGGTTTAGAATTATCGCATCTTCGTGCAATAGATGAGAACTGTGGATGAGAAAGATCTGGGATTGTTCCATTTTGGAGAGTGTCTAAATTAACTATTTCGAAACCACGTGTACAAGTGACGCATAACTTGGATCTCAAGAAGTTAACTGAATAGGATTCTGATGGAACATAAAATTGCTAAAAAAAAGTATAAAAGTTCAATTACGTAACGTACATAAAATTATAATTTCTCAAATAATCATGTATTATTTTTAATACTCTTCCAGTATATAAATTATGTCAAAATACCTTATATTCTTTGAACCAACTATCGTTGCGCATCTGAAACATGCCCTTACGTTGACCCCCTGTTCCAATTGGTTCTAGAACTTTAAAATGACTTTCTAACCCTCGTTTTTTCATAAAAACAAGAAAAGTACGTTCTCTAATAATTCCGACATTGAAATACTGAATATTATTAGCACTTAATTTTTGACGAGCTTGTGCCCGGCTAGATGTATTGACACTTGTAGATGATGGTATCAATGATTCTAAAGAATACGCCCATAACGCTTTGTCTGTATAAAGTAAGGCTTGATTTTAATATCACTTAATAATTTGCAATCAACCTTACGGCTTATTAACTCACCAACTAATACAACAAAAATTCCGAATTCTTCAAGGACTGCCATTTGCATTACATTACCAATACCAGTCAAAACTGGGCGAAATGTCTTAGTTTCTCCGCCAAAACCCATCCATACACCATCGTCTGTACCAATGGCAACCATATTGCGCTTTTCAGGAGTAACTATAAAATATTAAACCAGATTTTTAGTTTACATTTATTTCATGAAGAATTACAATTTCCTTTGGATCTCATTGCCCTCTCCCACTCCCCCGTTTTACTATCGGTGTTAAAGTAAACGGGATGAATTAGGGCTTAGTAAAATAGAGGATGTGCACCACAATGCAGATCATTAAAGATTATACTTATTTTATGATTATTACTTACCAAAAGGGACGGAACAAGTTACCTTGCCCTTTGATGCACCTGCTGCTCCAGGAGTTCCAATTGGTGCTGTTCCAAATGTTGCATCATTCAATGTAAATAATTCAAATACTTGCTGACTCGACCTATTTAATTGAAGTTTGGTTTGTGCTTCCGAAATTTTTTCCTTCCACATTTTACGCGTATTAGGAGAATCTGCAAATAATTGATATGATCCTCCGTTACGACCGATGTGAAGAATCGTAAAAGAATGTAAGCTAGGTCGACTCAAAAGATTTTCAGGTCCTTCGAGATCCGTAACCAAAGGAGGGGCAAGAGAATTTTGGCCCACACTGTTTGTTCTTCTTCGACTGTCAAGTGCAGAATTGATACTACCAAGATGAGGGAAAAAAGTAGACTTATTTGGTTGAATATTTTCTGAGCCTGAATCTACAATAAGCATATCTAAGGGTATCGGCTTTTTTTTTAATATATATATATATATATACCAAGGTTGGTTAGTACATAAAAAAACATTTAAAAAGCCTACTATAAAAACAATTTATATTAAACCTACTTTTTTAGAAACAACATATTTAACTTCTCCATCAGAACCTTTCCTTGGTTTTGTCATAACTAAATAATGATCAAAAAGGAAAACATAAAGATCCAACCATTCAAAACCTATGTCCGATTTCCTTTGTAATTCTCCCTTAAATAATAACTGACGATTTGGGTGCTGAAGGTTAAGTTCGGGCTATATAAGAAAAGAATGAAAAAAAACATCAATTTATTTATAAAAAAAAACAAATAAATAAATATAGAAATTAATTAATAGTGATAAAACGTACACATGGTTCATTGTTCTTTTTCACTAGTTTACGTTCTAGTTCTACTATTCTCAATCGTTTTTCAGCTTCATGAACTTTGTCATCACTCTCTCTACATAATTCTCGAATTGTTTGCAAAGCGCTATCCAAAACTTCTTTATCATGATTATCATCCGATGTGTATTTGATAATCTGTTCAAGCAGTAATGTATATCGCTGTAAACGCTGTGTTGGTCTCTGCACAAAGTGACGGAAATCAAGCTTACGTGCTTCAGGTATTCGTGAACATTGCTATGATTAATGAAAGTACCGTCGTTAGTATTAAAAATATGTATATACATATTTCTTATACATATATTATAATTATTATATAACTATTCGAATTAGTACCTCCAAAAACTGTTTAAATTCTGGATTTTTTGTTTTCTCAATTTTTATGGTATTATCAGAAAGAGGAAAATGACCATTATATTTCACGTAATCATTTCCAAACTCTAGTGCACATTCTAAAAATATATCTCCAATATTATTTACTACATGACTTTCTTTCTGTCGTTTTTGCAAACGTTCCAGCATGACTTTATTGTATTTTCTAATATCAAAAACGTTATAAAAAACTTCCTGAATAAAATGATCAAGCTCAGTTGGCGAAATTATTGGAGGCGAAGCTGAGCGAAGTCCATTAACATAAAGCTATATATAATGTAAATAATAAATTATTAACAGAGATCAAATAATATATAAATATAATATCCAGTATTTTAAATATATATTTACCGTTTCTAAAAGATCCAAATCCTCTACATAATCACTTTCTGTATATATAGTTTCAAATATAATTTCCTGGCGTTTCATCTCATCTTTAGGAACACTATCCAATATTTCTTTTGGAACAGAACCCATCCAAGTACGTTGTTCTTGTGGTGATGTTTGAACCTTTGAAAAAATAAATTTAAGATACCAATTCGTAGAAGTTTGATGATGAAATAGCCATGAATGTAATAAAATAATTATCCGAATTAACTTACTGGTGTTTCAGGAGTATTTACAGGTTGCTCAACAGGTTGACTGGATACGAGAAAAGGTTCAGGTTTTATTTCATTCTGAAATGGCGTGATAAAAAAAAAAAAAATATGAAAATACATAACGAACATGAGTGAGTAAATCAATAAAATTATTATATAATTACCACGCCAGGAACATAGTTCGAACAAATCCTGGAATAACATCCTTTACCATCAATACCGCAACGCGGACTATAACATTTTGACACAGCAGGAAATACACCAGTAGGAAAATCTTCATCCCATTCCCATGCTGATGGTGCTTCAGGATCAGGATTAAGGAATGTATAAACTTCCTCTTTATTATCTTGGATAACAGAAACAGTTGCCCAATTAATCGAATGAAAATAAAGTTGCGCTTCTAGTGAACGGGCCATAGATAAAGCAACATGACGCGGAATATCACAAGGTAGGAGAGAATAAATTGTGTTCTAATATATTATATTAATAATAAGTAGATAATATTGAATTTTTGAATCGTATAAATAAATAATTAATTAATGATGCTTAAATAATTACCACAGCATCAACACCAGTAAAACTATCGGGATATTCTAAAGCACCTTTTACATGAATACCCAAATTTACAGTAGCACGAAAAGCTAACGCAATATTAGATAATAGCGCTGGGTTCATCAAACCATTGATACCATTTGCGTACGATTTTTTAGTTGCTGGTATTGAACTAGTGTTAGTTGAACCATATGATGATGACCGTTTGGAATTTTTTATTGATGTTCGAGATGAAGTATAAGCGGGTCCAGAAGTTGAAGGAAATTGTGTATGATATTGGCTGAAAGTCAAATTGAACTTTAAAGTTATGTTTACTTTAAAAAAGAGTTTACAAGATTATTTTAAATACTGACCTATAGTCTTGCTCTGGATAAGCATCGTAAAAATCGTTAGATAATGACTGACAATTTAATTAATTTATTAAAAATCTTATGCTTAGACAATAAAAGATCAAATAACTATATGACTTACATGTATATTTTTTTGTGTCTGACTTTGTAGCTCATTTTGTTGTGGAAGAGGAGGAGGTCCTGATGTTTTATAGAAATGAAAATCAGGCATTACTAGTTGTGTTGAGTATCCAGACATGGAAGTTGGAGGTGGTGGTGCTCCATAATTATATGGAGTAGTATTATTATATGCTGGAGTATAAGGTAAGGATTGCTGAACATAGGCAGTATTTGTCATCGATAACGGCCTCACAGAAGGATTTGGATGAGGTGTATTATGGGCGGGCCAACCTTGAGAAGTAAGGTCACGAGGAAAACTAGAATAATAATTATATGGTACATTTGTCTGCGGATAATAATGCGCATTGCCATAAGTTTGTTGCATTGAACTTCTATTATAAGGTGGTTGTTGTTGTACAGGGCTATAATATTGATATGTGTTATATGAATGCTGATATGTATTCACAGAACCGGGAACATTATATGATTGTGAGCGATTTGATGTAGAGGCTTCAGAAGAGTGTCGATCAAGGCTTGTTATGCTTGAAGATGGAGTTTCTGTAGTTAACCTATTTGAATGATGGCTAGCATTTATCGGTTCAATTGAAGGTGAAGGTATTACGTTCAAAGGGTTTATGTTTGTCGGTTGATTCCAACTAATATTATTTGAATGGGTAGTATTATTATAAGCTTCCTGTGAAATTGTTAATTCTTCGTCAATCAAACTTAATAATTGATTTATATCATCTTCACTTTGTGGCCTTCCTTGACTATCTGGTTTGGGAGGAATTGGCGGTGGTGCATCATGAGTAGCTGACATTTTAAAATTACTGTTGTAAAATGTAAAGGATACTTTTTTTTTAAAAAAAAAAAGAAAAATGAAATAATTCGTTCTGCAATATTGATCAGCTGATCAGAACACATAAGGGTAAGGGAGAAGATAAATAAACGGGGGGCTGATCTATATTACACAAAAGAACCCCAGTTATTGTAGTAGCTAGGCCGCGTCATTACTAATTTTGATAGGCATTAACTAATCAGGGTTACACACGGTGTTCTATTTGTTCTATTTATCCATTTTTTTTTAAAAAGAAAAAAAAAACTTTCGAACACTGTTCTTTTACACTTAAGTTCCAACCATGGCTGATACTGCCGATACTGAAAACAAGCAAGTTGTCACGGAATCTTCAAAAGGCGCCGATGAGGTAGAAATAAATTTGACGCGTTTTTGTAGAGTACAAAAATATTTACTTTATCCTATTTCAATTCGCTGTCTTTTTATAAATAGGAGGACGTGGCTCCCTCACCTGATATTCACTTTGAGCCTATCGTCAAATTAGACGAGGTTGAGGTGAAAACCCATGAAGAAGACGAGGATGTTTTATTTAAAATGTGAGTAATATAGAATTAATTTCTGAAATGTTATCCGAGATTTTCAAATGAGCATTATTCTTGGTTAGCCAACAGCAAATTCACTTGCTTTACAACTTCCAATTTGGAAGGAAAATAATGGACTGCAAGTTTGCTAATCTGTTGAAGATTGATTGGGAGAAATTCTGAGAGAACGAAAAAAATTATATGGTCATCTCTATACTACGGGCTTCCAGACACATTTTAAGTAATTAATAATCAGTTATTAATTATAAATATTGGAATTTTTTTAAATTAGGCGCGCAAAACTTTTTCGATTCGATAAACCTTTAAAGGAATGGAAAGAGCGAGGTACCGGAGATGTTCGTTTTCTTCAGCATAAAGAAACAAAAAAAATTCGTCTAGTAATGCGACGAGATAAGACCCATAAAGTTTGTGCCAATCATTACAGTAAGTGTATATCTATTCAAAATATTTAACTTTTATAAGATTAGAATTTTTAACATTAATCTATATCTAGTCACTGGTGAAATGCAACTTTCCCCAAATGTTGGATCGGATCGTTCATGGGTATGGAATGTTACTGCTGACTTTTCTGATGGTGAACCAAAAGCGGAAACATTGGCCATTCGATTTGCTAATACTGAAAGTATGTTTTATGACATAATAATGTGCTATTTCTCTCTAATTTGTATGATATCCTTTTAATATAAAATATACCTTGTGAATAGATGCTAGTTCCTTTAAGGAGAAGTTTTATGAAATGCAAAAGATGAATCTGGAAATTAAGAAACATGATAAGGACACAGAAACTTCTAAGAAAAATGATGAAAAAAGCAATGAAAAAGATGGCAATGAAAAAGATGAAAAAGATGAAAAAGACGAAAAAGATGAAAAAAAAGAAAAAGAAGAAAAGGCTTCTTAAAATATGGTTATTTTTCAATTCAAAAATCTGATATATTTATCCAATTAAACTATCATTATTAAACATTCAGCAATAATCATCTACAATAATTATCTAATAATAAAATTTAAGTTAGTAAATAGTTTAAAATAAAACCAATAAATAATTAACTGAATTAAATTTAATTTCTTATTTAGTTATACAAAGTTCTTTATAGAATTGAAATTATTTTTAAAGTTGTAAAAGTGAAATTAATGAAATTATTATTTTAAAATAACCTGATTAATAATTAATTGATAAAGTATATACAGTATATTAAAATTTATAAAAAGGGAAAATTTATTCCTCACCCCGGGTGATAATTGCATTTTAAATTTTTTCCAAAAACGCGTCTTTAATATTATTACAAAAAAATTCATAACTCTATAACCACTTGAACTAGCCTCATGAAAATTAATATGTCATGAACAAATTGAAAAAATATTAACCTTAACTTATTCAATATTATCTGCAGTACATTAATAATATTAATGAATACTTTTTTTTAACAAATAATTCTTTAATGAAGCTACTATATTATTTAAAATAGTTGATAAATAAATAAATAATTAGTTTATTGTTGGAAAACTCTTCAATTCTGAAGAAAATATAAATGATAGTTTGATCAAAGTTTCTTTATTGAATTGTATAATTTTTTAATTAATAATATTTTAATTAATTATTTATTATTTTTTCAAATATAATCTTAAAGAAATATATATTAAGAAAACTGGTTGAAAAAAATTTGCTAAACAATTTGGAGAATTAACTTCAGTATATTAAGTATTTTTTGAAAGTTCATGTCAACACTATAAACTTATTTATTTTTCAGTAAAAGATAATGAGAGTAATGTTATTACTATCATTTTTAAAAAAGAAGGTAAAAGTTTTGTACTTTTATAATTAATTTTTAGTTATAAAAGAATAATTAATGTTTTACTTTTGTTGATATCAAAAGATTTGAAACTATTAATTAAAAGAAATTAGAATATTTAGTTTATAGACTTTAAAATACACAAAGAATCTATTCTATAAATAATATTGATACAAATAATACAATACATTTGAATGTATTAGCAATAATAATCATAATTTTAAAAATGATTTATATATAAAAAACATATATTTCTTAATATCTATTATCATTTTACTATGAAATTTTATATATTACATAAATAAATAACAAAAATTATTTATTAATTCTTTACAATATATTTACTAAACTTTATTAATAAATTTATTAATATTAAAATTTAAAATATATTTAATAATTACAGTGGAATCTCTTTATAATTACCAAGTTGGTTACATAGTAAAAAAATCCAAAAATGTAACTATATAGGAGTTGTAGGTTTTTTTATATAATCTTTATATAAGTTGGATTTTTCAAAGATATGATTATATAGAGGAATTTTATATGATGTGACTATAGAGTGTGATTATATGGAGGTCTGACTGTATCTACTATACATTTAAATTTTAAACTAATTTATAATTACTTTTAATAATATATTTTTTATAAATAGTATATTAGTTATTTACTATCATCTTAATATGTAGTAATTGTATATAGACAAATACTTGCTTTACTATAATAATTGTGTATTAACTAGATTTATATTAGATTATGTCAAATTTATAGTTAATAACTATTCTTTGCAAGAAGCAATATTTATTATATTATAAAATTATCAATATATAAATAAGAATATAAATAACAAAATATCAGATATAATTAATATTAGTATAAGTATTATTTATTTCATGGGAGGTTAGGAATATTATAGTTTTTTTCCAAAAGGAAAAAAACCATGATGTTCTCCCCATAAAATAAATAAGTAATCCCCCGAAGCATGTCACTCATTAAATAACATGTGATTTTACATGATTAACTATTTTAAACTTTTTTTTTACATTATTTTTCTACAAATTATTAAGTTATTATAAGATATTTTAAACAGTTCTTATAAAATTAGTGATTTCCTGACTATCTATATGAGACTGAGGAATAAGTGAATAAAAATTCTCAGTTAGCTAATCACATGCAAAAAATTAGACTGAAGGCAATCATGAGTGACACTTAGTGTAATAGGAGATTAATATAAATATTAATATCATTTATCATATGGATGGGTTTGGTTCATCTGTAATATTACATGTTATTGCTAAGCCATCCTAATTAAAAATTGTTCAAAATAATCCTTTACTATACCAAAATAAAAATAAAAATTATTTAAGAAGCAAATTTTCACTTTTTTTAATGTATATCTCTAAAAACATCTTTATACATAAGAAACTACAAAAGAAAAAAAAGAAATTAGAACAAAATTTTTTTAAAAAAAATATGACAGAAAAGAAAAAAATAGAAATAGAAAAAACAGTTAAAAAATAAAAAAAACTATTTACTATAACTATTCATATAACTTATAAAATAACCTACTATAAGTTAGATGGGTTGTTAACTATATTAGATAGGTTAAAAATGGGGTTTTATACTAAGTTTTTTTTGTTTTAATGTAAAGTAAAATCAAATTTTTTTTTTCAATTAATCTGCAAATTTACCTAATATGAAATCCCATATATGCTGATCAATTTGATATTATATAAAAAATATTTAACTAAGAAAAAACATTTATAATTCAATAAATATAAAATTACTATAACTACAATGTAAGTGTGATTATGAGTACATGTGACTACACTTATTTTTATTCATATCCGCCGATCTGTGGAATTGGCCTAAATTAAGATTTTGATAAAAATTTAGCTGTAAAATAGG
>QKYT01000141.1:110605-123694 GCA_003550305.1 Glomus cerebriforme | reverse complement strand
CTGATTTTAGATTCATTAGATAGGTCTTGTTTTCTTCTTTCAAATGAATATAAATTCATCCGTCTAACTTATGTATAACCCAAGATATTCGCAATTTTGTCATTAGAATTATATTCCGATTTTATAATTTTAATGTTACTTATATTAAAAAAAATTAAAGTTCAAATAAATAATTGATTTTGCGCATCAGATNATGTAGATCNATCATTNTCANATGACTTTTAANNTTGTTTTCATTTGGCAAATCTATTTTGTGGATGTAGCACATAATTCCACAAATTGGCACATATGTATAATTATATAATTATATAACTGCAACATGATTATATAATTATATGTTACTTATCTGTTATTATATTCATATAGTCATTACCAATCATTAATAAAATTTCTTGTATAATGGCTATAATTATTATTAAAAGTTAGTCAATTTTTTAAAATTAAAAATCTTTGAAAAGCATTTTCATTAATTTTTTGACAAAAACTTTTTTGTTTAAATTAAATGATGTATTCAGAAAGGACTCTGTATTTTTAATAAAAGAAAATATAAATTAATAAAATAAAAAATCTAAAAAAAAAAAGAAAAATCTCATTTAATTTTAATTCCAAGTTTGTTAGAAAGGAAAGAAAAGTTTCACTTATTATCGAAGTAATGAAGTTAGTTTTGAGTAGTCTAAAAAAGAAGATACAGTATAAGTTAATAGTATAATTAATTAGAAAAATCTTACTTACCAATATTATTAATAATATGTGAATACGTTATTATAGTTTATATATGCGTAGTTACATTGCAGAATTGTAATTACACAAGTCTATTAAGTATATGATCATCATGTATTCTAGTCATATCTGCGTTATAGTCGTAGTAATTTGCTATATAATCTTTATAATTATGATGAATCAAATCTGCCAATATGTAATTTTTAAAAAGACATAAAATAGAAAGAAAATTATATTCATATTTTTAAAATCAAGTTTGCTATTTACTGTCACTGGTGATCACCACCAGTATCACATGATCATGTTTTCACAGAATTGAGTCATTATCTGTAATACAATTTATAATACATTTTATACATTTTAAAAATAAAAAATATTATAATATATATGATAATTTTAAGTTTCGTTCTTTTAGAAAACTAATTCTAATGCAAACATTAATTCTAACACTAATCCCGATTCTTGAGCCTAATCCTAATCCTAATCCTAACTCTAATCTTAACCTTAATCCAGACCCTAATCCTAATCCTAATCCTAACCCTAATTTTGATCCTAATTCTAATCCTAACTCTAATCCCAACTTTATATTAACTCCAAAATATTTACAATAAAATGAACTTGATTAAAAAAAATTGTTTTTTCTTGATATAGTAATGCTTATTTCATTTGTGCTCACTGAAGAGATAAAGAAATGGGTGCTAAATTAGCCTTTAACATTATTAGGACTTAAAGGTTTATGTAAATTAAAATCCATAATTATGATATAGAAATTTAGTAATTGGAAGATAAAAATAAATGAAGATTAATGAAAAAAAATTAATTTTTTTTTAGTGAATAAAGAGAGTAATTATAACATTATTAAAAGAGAATGAAAGAAAAGGTTTAATAAAAGCTTAATAACAAGCTTGATTTATATATATAAATATTGTATTAACATTACATCAATATTACCATATAATTTCACATCAATGCATGTGATAATACAGATCATATGACACTGGCGTCAAACGCCAGATGAAAGAAAATGATAAAATTATAAAAATTTAAAATTTATATTTTTTTTTTTTATTATTAATATTTTAATATAAATAAAAAAGTAATTTATTATCATAGTGATATAATATCAATAATTGTATATAATAATTTATTATTCTTATATCATATTCTTAGTTTTCTATTTTTACTATTTATTTTAGAGATAGAATTTTTTTGGTATAAAAAATATTATTTATTTCATCTTATTCATTATATATTTAATTTCAGCTAAATTTTATAATACCAATAATACCAGCTAAAATATTCTTTTTTTGATATCTTAGGTAATATTATATAATTCAAAAAAAAAACAATTTTAGTTTTCTTGAAAATTAAAATTTTAGGTTATGCAAGAATTTTAAATTAATAAAATTTGTATCTTTATTTATAAGATAGGTTTATAGTACAGTCGTTCCCCTCTATAGGCACCTCCTGTTTAGTTACACCTCTCTTATAAGTATATTTATGCTTGGCTCAAGTTACTAATAATATTATTAAAAAAAACTCCTCTATAGTCACATCATATAGGTTTTTTATAATCACACCTTTTTTTTTCAGTCCCAAGGGGTATGATTATATAGGGGAACGACTGTATGTTTAAAATATCACAAATTATATAATAATTAAGAAGTATTTTAAAAAAAATAGAAATCTTTCTATTATGAAATATAATCATATCAAGTTTCTGAATTCAGCAGTTTATAGATCAAAATTATATTAAGTGATCTTATCTAAGCAAATAAGATTATTACTGTAAATTAACTAAAATAAATTTATCTATTTTTGAAATTAAATACCAATTGAAAATAATATATTATTAGTCTGACTTTAAAAATTTTTTATCATTAAATGAATCAGATATTTTTAATTAAATTTTAACAGATATTTACAATGGTTAAGTTTAAAGAATTTTTAAAGAATCAACAAACAAAAATTTTTGAGCTAACACAGCCAATTCACATTTTAGTTTGATGTTAAAACTTGATTAATATCAGCTATACAATAATATGATATACAGTATAGTACAGGCAATTTATTACAAGATATCTAATTCAAAGGAGAAAAATTAATTGTTCTTGGTATATTTATTTATAGTAACAATTTCTTGGAGACCAATAGGTTGGAGATTTGTTCTTTCTTATTCTTTCATTTAAGGATATTATTTACAAGTATTTTTCTTGTTTTTATATAATAATAGCTTTTTTAGAATGAGTAAGTTGAGAATTTGTTTTTTTTTAATCTTTTGTTTAAGAATGTTATTAATGATCTCTTTTATTTGTTTTTTTTTTAACATCGGCTTTTTGGTAACAATTCCTTTTGCATTTTTGTTGTGATAGCTTCTTGAAATATGGTAGGTAAGTTGGGAATTTATTTTTTTTTATAAATTATTAATAATCTTTTTTGCTTTTTTTAGTGAATAGATTGGAGATATAGCAAGTTGGTTTTATATCAGTAATAACACCTAAAAATTTTTCATACATTTTTCTCTATTCATAAATAAATTTATGTATTATATACATTATTATACTTTTTTTTTTTATTCAGAAAGTCTTTAGATAAAATGAAATAATATAATATATAGATTGTCTTAATTAGTATAATATTGTCTACGATTGTATATTAAACATTGGCACATCTCCAATGAGACTTGGTTTTGGTTGATCTTGATATTCCCAATGCAAATCACCAACATCATAATTTCCTATGAATTCCCATCCATCTTGTTTTACATGATATACTAAGTTTTAAATTAAAAAAAACTTGTAAGATATTATTTAAATGTAAAGATCGAGGTATTTAAAGTTAGCGTACCATTAATGGAACCACCAGATGCAGCATCTCTAAAAGTAGCTTGATAAATCGAACGCCGTCCAAGTTCAATAGCTTCTGGAGCGGACAATTCATAATCAAATCCGCTATCCAAAACTCCGTAAGCAAATGTAGACCCAGATCCAACTGAGAATAAATCTCCTTTCAAACGTGTTCCATCTGAATCTACGTAGAAAAGATTAGGTCCCTATAAAACACAATGAGAATTATTTATTAATGTATATAATATCAATTAAGATCCCTTAAAACTTACAGTTTTGTCCCAACCGGTAACCATAGTTCCCTAATAAATTAATAATTAATTAATTATATTTATGAAGTATATTTTTATCTTCTTTCACATACCATTGAAAGTCCCATTCCTTTATATGCATAAACCATATTCGCCAGTAACTTTGAAGCTGCCGCTACAGAAATTCTTTCTTTGTTTCTTAATTCATACAATCTTTAAATTGTGAATCATGTATAAATTAAGTGGTTAATTATGTTGTTATTAAAACTGAAAAGCCATTTTGCTCGAAATTTACCTGCAACGTCTTCCAAGTTCTCTTTCCCAGAACGAACAATCGGCAGCACCACCGGCCATTGTTCCCAAGAGATAAGGGTTGATTTCAATAATCTTCTTAACAGTTTGCGAAGCTAAATTATTTTAATAATAACTATTTAGAAAACGCGCGTTGTTAATGGTAGGTAGTAAATAATTACTGTACTTACCAATGTAACTACCAGAAGAGGCACGTGAATCAGCAGCGACTATAATACCTCCTTGGAATTTGAACGAGAGTGTTGTAGTACCATGTTCAAGTTTAATTCGACATTCAGTGGTTGAGTTTTCATCCGTATGAGCTTTCAAGAACTCAATGGGCTAAATTAACAGACGATGCTTAGAAATTCAGTCATTATTGAAAAAATTATTTTTCTTAATTCACGTACATTAAGACATGAAGGAATGTCAAACGTTGGTAAAGAAAATTCTTTAACAGGGTCAAAGTTTACAAAATTATCAAGTAAGCTTTGATCTTCCCATGTTGATGTCGATTTCTTAAAGTTATTGACGAAAGAATCCATAATTAAATGAACTTTGGTGAATAAATTTTTTTTTTTTTGGGAAATATTTTTCAACTGATAAGCAATGCATGATTACGAATTTGAGTGACGCATACTTGACATATAGCAGTTAGCCGTAGCAAACTTTTCTAAATACGCGCTACTACCGGTAATTAATTTTTTAAAATCTTAATAATTTATAATAAATATGCATATTCGTATCAGGAAAATGCGCACATGCATTTGATCGCAACATTTTCCTTCCGGGCCTGACAAGCTTTATACTTAGATTCTTGAAAATTGTTGGGTTTCTTAAAAAATGCTTACAAAAGTTTTATCACGTTGTTCTTTCAAAAAACGCGTCTTTTTTTATCCGAGAAGCTTACCAACTTCCATTCAAACTTCAACTTCGTTCCAAAAATACTCTATTTTGACCTTTACCTCAATATTTAATTTAATAACAACCTTATCTCAAAATATATTGTGTCAGGATTTGTTTTCTATACCAAAATCAAATTATTGGATTCGGAGACATTTTTCTACAATACACCCAAGTCTTTCCAAAAAGGCTAATACTGCTTTGACAGACATTGTTCATTTTCCAAAAGCTAAAGAATTTAGACTTTCAACCCTATTTCTATCTAAATATAAAGAAATTGTCCCTCCATTTGGCTTCAATGGTCTAGGGGAAATAGTATATCGAAGAACTTATTCGAGGTTAAAAGATGATAATAAAAAAGAACAATGGTATACTAATTATAATTCATTTTGACTAAAAGGAAAGAATTTATGTGTAAAATAATATTTGTTTGACTTAGGTGGGAAACTGTAGAACGCGTAGTTAATGGTACTTTTAATATGCAAAAACGTTGGATCGAGCAAAATGATCTAACATGGGATTCAACTAAGGTTCAATTGTTTTTTTTTACTTAAAGTTATAAAACCGTTTAAAGATTGATTGATGTAAAAATATACATTTTTAGGCTCAAGACTCTGCTCAAGCTATGTATGACAAGATCTTTAATATGAAATTTTTACCACCTGGAAGAGGTTAAATCTCTGAGATAACAAAATTTGTGGTTATTATTAATCATTAATGTATTAACCATAGTATGTATCGGGCTATATTACTTAGGCCTTTGGGCAATGGGTAGTCCTCTTACTGAAGAACGCGGTCTTTTTGCCGCTTTAAATAATTGTGCATTTGTGAGTACTGAAAATATGTGGGATGATCAATCTTCTATTAGCACACCATTCACATTTTTAATGGATGCCTCCATGTTAGGGTAAATAAAATTAGTATGAATCTTTATGAATCTTTAGAATAAATTTATCCGATATATTTATATTTTTTTGTATAAATGTAGCGTTGGTGTTGGATTTGATACTAAAGGAGCAGGATCTAATTCTCGTATTGTCAAAGGCCCAAACACCTCAAAGTCACCAACTATATATGTTATTGAGGACTCAAGAGAAGGTACATATGCGTTTATAAAAAATGCGATGCGCGACGACATTAGTTTTTATTTAAATTATTTAACTAATTCAAGGTTGGGTAAAATCTGTCGAATTGTTGATTGACTCTTATTTTTATGAAAATGTTGGTCCATGCGGATTTGATTATAGTCAAATTCGTCCTCCTGACTTACCTATCAAGGTTTATAATATTAAACATATTCTGTCTTTTCAGATAAATCATCCATTATTCTGATCGGAATGAATTTTATTTAGGGATTTGGAGGTGTATCATCGGGACCAGAACCTCTTAGGCAACTTCATATGCATATTTCTCAGACGTTGAACAAGAATATTGGAACACCGTTAAGTGTTACAACAATTGTAGACTTAATGAATTTAATAGGGAAATGTGTGGTTAGCGGAAACGTAAGTAAAAATATATTATTAAAATTTGAAGTTATAATTAAGTATAATAAATACTTGAAATTTTGTTTCTTATAGGTTCGAAGAGCAGCAGAGATAGCGTTCGGAGATCCACAGGATGACGAATACATAAACCTTAAAAACTATGATATCAATCCACACCGACGTGAGTATGGTTGGACATCGAATAATTCTGTGAGTGTTTATTTCTTAAACGCTGAGCCAATTCTCTTATAATTTGAAAATTAACCTGAATCCTTATATAAAAATATTTAGGTTTTTTCCCCTTTAGGTTTAGATTATACAAAATTATGTGAACGGGTTAGAAACAATGGAGAACCAGGCTTTGCTTGGTTAAATAATGCTCAAGAGTATAGTAGAATGTGTGATCCACCGGTAAAGCATTAAAATTACTTGTGATATTCTCTATGTTGATTCTGTTTGATTGATTTTATAATTAAAATATACAGGATTATAAAGACATGCGTGCTCGAGGTGGAAATCCATGTTTAGAGCAAACTCTTGAATCATATGAATTATGTTGTTTAGTGGAAACTTTTCCGTTAAATCATATTTCATTAGAAGATTTTTTGGATACATTACAAAGCGCATTCTTATATGCGAAAACCGTTACTCTTGAGAAGACACATTGGCCACAAAGTAATGCTGTCATGTTGAGAAACCGTCGAATTGGATGCGGATTAAGTGGTGTTGCACAATTTATTAGTAAACAAGGTTGTAATATATTGTTATTTTCTTAGGAAATTATTGCTAAAATATTTTTTAATTTATAGGATTGCCAAAATTGAAACTTTGGTGTGAGGAGGGATACAAACATATTCAGAATATTGATAAGGAGTGAGAACATAACTATTTAACATCATTACAAATACTTATGAAAATATTATTAACAAATGGAACTTTAGGATTTCTGAATGGTTTTGTATACCTCGATCTATTAAAACCACAACAATTAAACCAAGCGGTTCGGTTTCATTATTAGCTGGAGGTAAGTTTATTATAATTAGAGGGAAAATTTATATACTAGACATTTGATTTTAAAATCAATATCCTTTTATAAAAAAAGCGACACCCGGAATGCATTATCCTGAATCAAGATACTGTATTCGGCGCGTCCGCCTTTCTAAGACTTCAGAGTTAATTGAACCACTTAGGGAATTTGGATTTAAAATTGAACCAGATGTAGTAGAATCAAATTCTTTGGTAGTCGAAATACCTATTGTTTATGGAGAAGGTGTAAGAAGTTTAAAAGAAGTATCCATGTGGGAACAATTGAGCTTGGCAGCATTCTTGCAAAAATATTGGTCCGATAATCAAGTCAGTTGTACAGTAACGTTTGAACCTGAGACGGAAGGTCCAATGCTTAAATATGCGCTCGAATATTTCCAGTATCAATTAAAAGGTATTTCAAATTAACAATATTCTTTATTTTCTTCACTACTACTAATCAAATTTTTTCAACGTCTATAAAGGCGTATCATTTCTTCCGCGTATTCCTTCTGGTGTCTATGCTCAAATGCCAATAGAAGCTATTAGCCCTGAACAATATGAGAACATAATATCGACTCTTCCAACACAACCAACTCCACATTCATCTAAGCTTTCTCTTACTGATTTAAATCAAAAAAATGTAAAAGTCGATTTTCATAATATCCAGTCAAAGGATAAGTTTGATCCAGATATAGAACGATATTGTGATTCAAGTATTTGTGTTCTTGATCCAGTTATAATAGATAAATTAGATAAGTAATTTAATTCTAGGTGGTTGTTTCATATATCAAAAGCAAAGTTAGTTTAAATGATAATATTATAATTTAAATTCTAATTTCTATATAAAAAATTATATCCATATATTATTGTTTTTTCCGGATTAATCTTTTTTTTCTTATTTTATATAAAATTTTTCTCCGTAATCTCCAATAACTTGGCCCTTTACCCTTAGTATAAATCCTATCCCGACTTTTTGGGTCTAATCCACTTCGTTTTATGTCCTCATGCAAATATTTAAGATCTTCTATGCGTTGGGATCGTCCAATTAGTTTTTCAAAATGGTAATATACGAATCTATCTATTTTTAGGTTCAACTTTTTCATCATTTCATATAACTTTTTACCATCCTCAAATCTTTTTGTCATAACGAAACTTTGAATCAATGCGGTAAAAGGTATATGATTAAGTTTCACGTTATCCTTGACCATCTGCTGAAAGATTTTAATTGCCATTTGAGGCTTCTTCGCTTTTACAAAAGATGTAATCAAAGCTGAATAAACATACACATTAGGTTTGTGACCCTTTGCTAAAAGTTCTTTAAAAATTTTAACAGCCAAAAAATGTCTAGACGAAACTGTCGCGAGGGAAATTAATGTTGTATAAATATGTAAATTTGGTTCTATACCAACAGAAATCATTTGATTGTACAATTTTATTGCATTATTTATATCTCCGTATAAAGTTTGATGGCGAATTATGGGATTCAGAGCTACGTTCGTTATTGGAAAATTTCTTTTCATTTCATTAAAAAATCTAGATGCTTTTAAGAAATTATGTCTCTTGCACATGGCATCAATTAAAAGTTCATATGTAAAGGGATTCGGCTCCACTCCTCGTGCTAGCATCAGCTGATATAGATTCTCGATTTTTGATGTGTCAATTGAATTATCTCGACTATGAGCATATATGAGATGATTATAAGCTTCTACATTTGGTATTATTCCATATGCGTTCATCTTTTCAAAAATTTTCCCTGCATTCACAGAATCAGAATTAATTGCTTGCATATAGATTCGAGAGACAAATAAATAAATATCATGTTTTATATTTCGTTCAATAATTTGTTTGTAAATTTTATAAGCACTGTGAGCATCTCTGTGCCGAAGATAAGCAAAAATCAGTGTCGTATATAGTTTTCTGTCTGGTTGAATATCAAGTCTAAGTAATTTCTTAAAAATTTTTTCGACCTTGTCTATTTCACCTTTTTTGCTATACCCAGTAATTAAAGATGTAAATAAAAATATATCTGGCGTATCCAAATATCCTTCAAATTCTTCCAATAATTCTTCTGCCGTTTCCAATTTCCCTTGCTTACATAACTCGTGGATCAATGTACTATATAATCTTTTTCTAGGTATTTGCCCAAACAACAAAACTCGCCTAAGAATATATAAAGCTTCTTTTACATCCCCTCGTTTGCAATATATTCTCATTAAAATATGATATGCATCAATCCTCTCATAAAAAGCATTCTTCTCAGCTATTGCATCGAGAATTTCGGATAATGAGTTGTTATTATTGCTTAGATCCACCATTTTACATAATGTCATTTCATATACATCAGATGGTATCCGGTTCTTTAAATTAAAAGAATGAAAATCTTTCATGATCTGAACGAGCCATTCAAATGTTTTTTTGTTCGGATTATGATAAATAATTTGAAGAAACATCCTCATATGATGACTTTTAATATAATTTAAAAGTCCATTTTTTACAACGTCGGTGTATATTTCATATGCTTTTGAAGAATCATTTCTAAACTTATGCAAATTTTGAGTAAGTATACTATAATGAAGTGAATCTTTCCTCAGCTTTTTTTTCACCTTTTCATTGAACAACATGAGTTTTACATCTTTAAGAATGGGTTCTTTTAAAGAGAATTCTTCTAATATATTCTCGCCCAAATTCATAAAATTAGCGCAAACATTTGTCGAATCGGAATTTAATACAGTTATATTCGAAAATTGCCTTCGAATATTTATAAAATTCAATAAGGCAATATTACGCTTTCTCCGGTAATGTCCAATTCGATGAAAAATGCGAGTGATGCAGTGTCTATTTGAAGCGTGCGTATCTAATTTCTCTGTACGAAAACTACTGCATTGATGAGTTTTAAATGTAATAACGGTAAAGCTATTTTCACGAATTTGTCTTATGGTTCTTGTATTTGAAGTGAATAGTTTGTACAAACAAAACAACAAGTTTTTATTATAAAGCGAAGAATGAAAATGAATACCAGTAATCAAAGTTCTGTGGAAAGAATAGCGGACTTTCCGTAGAGGCATATAAGGTGTTTTGATTTTTCCAGTATCTAATGAACCGTATCGATAAAAGACACGGAGTGAAACAGTCTATATTTGAAGTATGAAATGTTTCCAATTTTAAGCGAACAATACAACGAATAGATTATCAAAAGAAAAAAAAGGCTAATAAAGATTTACGAATTTTATAGGATTATTCATTTGTGTAACAATTATCTTCAACGCGCATAATTTAAAGATACAGTGTCCGGCCAGAAAAAATTTTCACCACCACGTGATTTCGGCCGGCATTATATATTCTCGGCCTGCATTAAGAAATTTAAGTATATGACAAATAAAGTATGACAAATAGGATTTTCCACACCGAAAAAAATCTAAGTCCCTGGAATACATAGTAAAAATGGAAAACAGGGAGGGTGAGACACCAGTGACAAAATTTTTAAAGGTCATGTGAGGGTAAAAAAATTGGAGAAAATACCCCTTGAATATGTGCCAGGTTTGTGGTATAGCAATTTTTCAAAAAAATACATAACAGATTTTTTCTCTAACATAAAGCTTTTAAAATTTTACTGTAGATGTGATTTCTACTGCTCTGCAAGTTTACTTATACTTTGAAAGAAAGTTTAAAATACCGTTTTTGACTTTACATATAAATGATTGATTTTACCGTCTTTGCCAATCATTTCCAAAAATGGATTTGACGAAAATAAAATTTTTGTTAAATAAGTCAATAATGATATTTAAAATTGCTTTTGGAACTCTAAGTAAACTTGCAGAGCAGCCAAAATTAGGTATATTTAGTAACTTTTAAAGGCTATATGTTAATATAAAAAATTTTCTTTTTATGATTTTTTGTTGCGTCACATCAGCTAGCTGGTAAAAAGTTACAAATCACGTGATTATTGATCATTTATTTGTTTATCTTCAAAACCTGTCAATCATTTTGTTATTAATTCGTCTCCAATTTTTTGCCATGTATTGCCAAGGCCTTTCTTATTCAAACATGTCTTTTAAAAGAAAAGAACTTTTTACTTTTGAATGTGAAGAAGTTATTGGTATGTGAAAATGTGAAATAAGCAAGAGAAAGATTAGTGAAGTCTTGGCCACTCTCAAAGTACTATACAGTCATACCTCCATATAGTCACCTAATCAGTTTCATCAAATTTGGTGATTTTATAGAGATGTGATTATGTAAATGTAATCTCTCTACAATCACCGTCATATTAAAAATCATATACAGTAACTATATAGAAGGTTTTTCAATTTTTGGTTAGAAATTTTATTGTAAATGTTAATTGATATGTAAATTAATTTAAAGTTTTAAATAAAGTTATCAATATAAAATCAGTAATTATTTATTAGTTAATTAATTATTATTAAAATGTATTACATAAATGTTTAGTTATTAAATGTTACATTAATGCTAAAAAAAATATGAAAAGTTAAGGCCATGATACTTTTAGAGGCGTAGTAATCAAATACTAAAAAAATCTATGATCAATACCTGCCTTCGTGATTGTTGTTCAATCCATTTGACAATCTTAAAATAACTCTTAAAGAGGTTTACATCTTTTATTTGAAATTCATTAATGTTCTGTTGCTCAAAAAATGTAATTCAGGTTTGTAAGGATTTAAGAGCATCATCTGGAGAGACCAGAATTTCTTCTTTTTCAGAATCACTATTATCATTATCATCATGCATTTCCTTCTATATCAGTCTTATAATATCATTCTCATTTAAAATATTCTCAGTTGGAATTTCCTCCTGATCTTGAAAAAAATCATTTACAGCTGATTTCATAATGTACAGGACACACAACAAATTTTTTGCCGAGTACTTGTCGGATACTAGGGTGGCCGGGTTGCCGGCAAATCGAAAAATATAAATAACACGTGACATTTATAAGTTACGCGCATAACACGTGTACAGAGTACAATATAAACATGAGATTTTATCTCTATGATCTTATGTCTTTATTACAATAATGGCTTTTCTCTTGAAATTTCGGTTGAACACTTGTTCCATTTGTCTTATTTGTTTAGATTGTAAAAATGTATATGGCCAAAACTGTATTTGCCAAGNNAGAGAAGTTAAATNGAGGAAGAAAAAAGTTGANNNTGATTATGCAGTAGATTTTTCTCACAAACCANTTANACAAAATGGCGCTACAAAACAAAAAGTTTCGCTAGAAAAAGAATTTATTGATTGGTTTTTTGCTAATGCTTCTCCACACATTGAACTTTCACCATCNCCAAGTAATGTTAATATTTGCCAAAATTGTATAAGTGGATATCGTGGAAAAAATAAAGGTATATAATTTTTATGTTAGTGTATATGTTATATATTACTCATTTCATTTCATTATACCACCTAAAAGTCACAAAAAANAAGCAGGTTACTCAAAATGNAACTACAAAAGATACAAATGTGATTGATTTAACAGACACCATGCCACCTATTCTATCAATACCAAATCCACCAAGCCGTATATTACCTACAACTACTGAACGCAAGTATTTAACA
>QKYT01000141.1:97518-108910 GCA_003550305.1 Glomus cerebriforme | reverse complement strand
AAATAAAATAAAATTATTATATTTTGTTATTACTATTATATAGCTAATAAATATTATATAACTGATAATTACCAAAATATGCTCAACAAAATAATTATAATCGTTGCTGTTCATNGGGCCTTCTTGAATCATATAAGCTAAAAGACCATTAAGANATAATCCTCCCTCTATGGTAAATCTCTTTNCACGAANAAAAAATGTAGGTTTACATGCNCGCCTCCCTCTAAAACTCCATCCAAAACGANGAGAAAGTGATCTTCTATCATAAGCTGACTCNTCAGAAAATACAAGTTGTAATGGGGAATATTGTGACATATGTGCTATAAAATTTAATCTATCATTTTCATTACGCTCTCGTGCTGGTTTAGACAACTAAAAATAAATAAAAATAAATAATTAACTACANATTTATAGAAAATTGGACATAAAACTAAATTTTTACCTGTTTATGTGTATAGCCAAGTCGATGTATGGCTCTCCAAATTGTACAATAAGCAATTTGATGACCTAACCATAATTCCATTTCAGATTGTAGTTCCCACAAATACCAATCCACCTTTCTTTTAAAAGGCTTTCTAAGTATTTTGTATCTTCAACTTTAAAAATTCTTGATCGTTCTGGTTCCAATGGTAATAAATCTTTCACACACCCATACTTTTTGAAATGTATAAAAACTCTAGAAACGGAAGATTTACAAATTTTGAACTGTCTTACTATTGTTCTACACGATGAGCCTTCCAGGGTTCTTTCAACTATTAATCAACGAAGATGATCATTAAGTTTTAAATTGGGCATTATGGTGAATATTTAGGCAGTATTTAGACATTAGCATAGAAAGAAAACACGATGCGTGTACTTTTGATAGGAATAATGATCAGCCGTCACGTGTTTATTTTTATTTTTCGATTTGCCGGCAACCCGGCCACCCGAGTACCCGACAAGTACTCGGCAAAAAATTTATCGTGTGTCCTGTACATTATGAAATCAGCTGTAACGCGTCTGTTAATAAAATAGCCGAAGAGTCATCTATATCAAGCTTTCTGATCATTCGATTAATATCAGCCGTTTCATTATCTTTCGCTTCTTGTTGGATTTCTAATGCATTTTCTCTTTCTTCATAAAATAAAGAAGGTAAAATCCCTGTTTTTTTCCAACAATTCAAACCCGTTTCTTCAGACACATTATTTCATGATTCTGCAATATAATCAATTGCATCCTTTATATTAATCTTTTCCTTATTTATATCCTTCACCTCTTCAAATATATCCAACATATGTTGGCAGTATTTTCTCTTGAAATAATTTTTGAAGCTTGCGATGATATCCACGTCAAGCAGTTAAAGATGACTTGTGGTGTTGGGTAGTAGGAAAGCCACTTCAACATGAGTTAATTGGAGTCAGAAGGTATCAGGCTAATGTCTATCCGATCTACCTCTTGAACTATCACCACGACTATCACGACCTTTTGAACCACTACCATGATTGCCACGATCTCTTGAAGCTTGACTTACTATAATTAAAATGTAGAAGATCGTGTTAGTTAGCATAAAAGAAAAATTCATAGGATAAGCCTTACCAGATGTAAATGATTTATTTTCATCATTATCTTGATCATTCTCTAAGGCTGGTGAATAATGCGGATTGAAGTGCGATAGTATATTGTTAACTAAAAGCAAGATCTTTTTATCTTACACTCTGAAACAGCTATCCATTTCATAAAGAACCTCTTCAAAAATGGAATAATTCATCCACGCTTTAGGATTATCCTGATAATACACAGGAAGATGTTTCAAGATAACCTTTGAAAGTGGTATCGGATGCTTCAAATTGCCAATTACCCATAGTTTTAGCTTGTCAGTTCCTATCGCATTAATGCCAAGAAGAACCATAACTCGAGTTTTATCTTTCTTTTGACCAAGGACTGGTTTCATTAATAACATTTGACTTGGAGACATCTGGTAAAAAAGTTCCTATGTTTTTAAAAAAATATATATATAAGTATACTCTGTCATTATAACAACTAAATTATGCTTTAATATAAATAAAAACATGTTAATTACGAATTATACTCTACTATAAATTGTTATATGAAATATGCCATTATCAATTTTATAAAATCTCTCACAATACTCTTATAAAAGAAAATCTTATTGTTTTGTCAATATTATAAATGTGATCAAATGTATATCAGCTTAAAATCAATTGCAACTTTGTTCTTTCTTCTGGAAGAGAAGCCAAAGGTGCGCTTCCTGCTTCTCCATATATATGGAACTTACAAATATTATTACAATTTTTAAACTTATGTAACCAGCCATTGGAAAAAGCCAAGTCTTTTTCTTGAATATTAAAAGCTTCTGCAAAGATTTTAGCTTTTTCCTTTATTAATAACTCTGTTAATATAATACCACTGGCTGTCATATTTTCTATCCATAGACTCATTGCACGTTCAAGGACTGGGAACTTGAATTCTTTATGCCTAAAGGTTTGAGCAGTATCTTCTGCATTTAGGGCTTTCCATTTGTCACTTTGTAATAATATCTTTGATATCGTACTTCTGTCAATCTTTAAGTTAGGATACTTTTCATTAAAGTGGTTTGCAATATCTATGTGTCATTTACTTTCGTTTACTTTTGCTCACTCACAGATTTAACATTTTACGTCATCACTTATAGCTGAACGGCGTTGTTTTAATTGGGATGAGGCATAACAAAGAGCGTATTTTTTTGTGATCAATTGATCATTTGCTACAGATTTATATGATTTAACATGAATCAATCTAATGATTAAATGTATAACAAACTTAATCATTTTGATGTATTAATTAAAACCATGTGATTATAAAAGGTTTATTTATTAATAAATATAATATGTACGTTTGAAACTTTTAATTGATAGTGATTATAAGTGATATGGAGGTAATTTAATAGTATTAAAAACCATTTCACAAAAATGGGTACTTATAAAGAGGTGTGACTATATAGAGTATGACTATATGGAGGTATGACTGTACATGATGTTATTTTTGCACACAAGAATTATGGATATAAAACTCTTCCTTTCAGAACTGGAAAATCACAAATAATGACTAAAAGAGATGACCACTATTTGACAAGAATTCTTAACGAAAATAGAAAAGCAAATATATAGGAATTACATGAAGAATTTGTCAATTCTACTTCAACAAATATTTGTAAAAAGACTTTAAAAAAATACTTTCATGAATAAGGTTTTTATGGTCGAGTTGGTGTAAGAAACCCCTTTATAAGTGAAAAAAATAAGTAAAAAAGACTTGCTTGGGCAAGAGAAAAAAAAAAGTGGGTAGATGAGTGGAAAAATATTATTTGGAGTGATGAATCTAAGTTTGAGATATTTAGGGAAAATGGTAGAAGATGGGTATAAAGGTGGTCTCATGAAAAATATGATGTGGAGTGCTTAATTCTTACAGTAAAATCAGGTCAGCAAGGAGTAATTGTGTGAGAATGCTTTACTAAGCATAATCTTGATCCATTAGTAAAATTAGAAAGGAAAATTATAGCTGCAGTGTATATTAATATATTATAAAATTATTTGTTATCATTCATAGATAATTTAAATAATCAGAAAAGTTATTTTTTTTAAGAGAATAATGCTCCTTAAAGTTGGAAAGAAAAAAAATAAGATTAATAGTATTTTCTGGTCTACATAAAGTTCAGATCTCAACCCAATAAAAAATTTATAGGATGAGGCAGGTATATGCATACATTCTATTACCAAAAAATTGAAAAGATTTATAGGAAATACTTCAAGAGGAATGGGCAGATATTGATGTTAATAAATTCCAAAATTTTGTTAATAATATGCCTCATCAAGTTGTTGCTGTTATAAAAAGTAAAGGTTATTCAACAAAGTATTAATAAAAAGTTAAAGACATTGCTATTCAAATAAAAAAATTTTTATTAAATTTGGTATTGTAGTGATTGAGTAATTTGAATTTAAAAATTCATATTAAAATTGATCAGTATAACTTATTATCGGATACTGTATATTTAAATTTTATGGCTGTAATTAAAAATTATTATATTAAGTACAATTACTAGTACAATAGCATTCATTTAGCAATTACAATATCTTTATTGATAAGTGTCTTACAGAATTAAGTTTATGTAAAATGTTTCACAACATTTTACTATAGTATTTAATTATATTAATTATGTCAAAAGTTGCTTAATAAAAAAAAAAATAGTACAATTGAGCAAATCTCTAAATAATGCATACTTAAATGTATGGCAGTGAGTTTACGTGAAAAGAAATGATAGAAACAATTTTTAATATATTCCAGGAAATCAGTCAATGCAATTTGCATACTGGAAATATATTATATCTTAGATTTTATTTGTGCCTGTCATAAATAATATATATGGAAATAGTACCAGAAATTATATCTATAGCCTTAAATATGATTATTACCTTTTAATGAATATAATAAATAAATAGAATGAGACCAAATGATGATTCCTATTAATTAAATTAATGAAAGAGGTTATAGATGAGAAAACGTAGTTTTTGAAGATTATAGAGAATTATGTAATATTTAAATAAGTATAATTCTGATTTACACCAGTAAAATTTATAATTATTAGGCCAAAAATAGATTATATTTTTTCTAAACTGAATGTTTTTTAAGAGCATTTCATATTAGGTCTTTAGTAGTAAATTTTTTGTATTTTAAATAAAGATATACTAGTTTTTTTAAGTTAAACTTATAAGTTTTACCTATTTGCATTTATAAAGATAAAACATTTGCAAATGTTTCTAAAACTTGCTAAAATTACCCAAAAGTTGCAATATCAGCAACTTTTATATCAAGTAAATGATTATGTATCAGCAAATTAGATAAATGCTTAACTTGTATTTATTACAGTGCTGGTGAAAAAAACTGACAATTTTTTGTTTTTTAAAAAATCGGTCAGCTGATCAATTTTTTCTGTAGCACCAATACAAAATATGACATACAGTAACTTGATTGTTTACATCATAAACTTAAAATAAATGGTAGTTTAGTTGCTAAAAATGTGGTACAATGACAATACTTAAGAAACATCGTAACCTAATTAAGACTTTGTAGAAGGTGGAATTCATAAAGTCTCAACACTTCAAAAAACTACTGGTTTTCCTTCAAAAATATTATATAGGTGGGTTAAACAGCTTGAAGAAACAAATAACTTAAAGTAAGGAGATTGTTCAGGCCGTCCAGGATATCTTACTCCTAAGAAACATCATTATCTTAGTCATATTGCAAAAACAAAGAAATGTGCTTCAAGTTTTGAGATTACTGAACATTTCAAAAAAACATATCTAAAACTTGAAATTGCACCACGAATTAGAGAAAATTTCCAAAAGCTTGGATATAAAGTTTGTATTTCATGTTTAGTTCCTTTCCTTACTAAAGATGCCATGACTCGTCATGTTTTTTGGGCAAAGGCTCACCAAAGAAAACGTTGGAATAAAATTATTTTTTCTGATGAATCTACCTTTCAGATATTTCATAATACAACTCAAGTACATTATAAAAGTGGTGAACCAAAACCAAGATGTGTAACAGTTAAACATCCCTTTAAAGTTCATATGTGAGGTGCATTTTGTGCAAAAGGAACTGTCAGTTTCACATGTTTACTGAAAATATGAATAGAGAGCTTTACTGAGAGATTTTAACCCAAAATTTATTTGAGCAAACTTATCAGATCCTTAGTCACAGGTAGAATGTTGTTCAATCGGACATATATCCAATTGATAACTATTAAAATAATTAGTTAACATAGTATATATATCAGATTAAACAAAAATTGGTGATCAATAAGACATATACACGATTAAATACAATATAAGTAATTGGATTGACCGATTTATAATTACTGTATTTTATTAAGTGATCATTTTAAAAAAATCAGCAACCCGATTTGTAATAATTTATAAAATCGTAATATACACTAGTTGAAATAAAAATATTTGGTCTTAATGACATTAGGCCAATATTTGACTTAAATTAGTAATAAAATGCAATTTGACCTATATTCAACCCTATAGAATAATAGCTAAATTGCATACTAATTTTTAAACTTATATTCAATCTATATTCAACCTTGCAGAATAATGGCCAAATTGTAGCTTTTTTATTGTAAAATTATGGTTGAATCAAAGAATAAAAATTAATATAAATATCAAAAATTTTAAAAGGTAAAAAAAAAAAGGCTAAAGAGGAGGGGTTTGGGGTAAATCATTTATTTGTCTTATTTAAAGCCAAAAAAGCAACTTTTAAAGCTGAAAATTGGTAAATTTAATAACTTATATTGAATCTATTAAATTATAATACTATATTAAAGAAAAAGAGAAAAAAAAACACATATATTTTAAGTCACATAATACGTGATTTCATAGCAGTTTAAAAGAGCTTAAATTAATATATATATATGTGATTTTTTTAAGTTCTTTTTAAACTTCTTTTTTTTTCTTTAACTTTAGCAAAAATTCGTATAAAATATTAGTTCAATAGTAGATGTAAATGGTATTTCAAAGGTATTTTACATTTATATTTTACAGACAAAACTATACTTTCTTTAGAGAAATACAGTATATCAGATAGATTTGAATGAATTTTAAGTAAATTAAGTGGTAAGTTTTGTAATATTTTATTATGAAATTCACCTTTCTAAAAGAATCATATTAGCATTTCTATTGCATCTTTATAGCTGAATTTTAGATGAATTATGTATTAAGTTCCATAATAAAATATTACGAAACATACCTTTTTTTAAAAAATAATCATATTAAACATTTATAGTTTAAGGAGTCCAATGGGAAATGAAAGATATATTAGGTGATTTTGGATTATACAAGCTGTTTTCTTTGTTTTTTTAGGTCTTCATTCAGAAAGTAAGTTTTTTCTTTTTGCCTTTATTTCGTACTAACTTAATTTTTTTCACTTGACACTCTTTTAAAAATGATAAGTTTTTTAACTTCATGTCACTTGTTACTAATTAATTTCTTTTTTTAGTTTTTTTTTATATTTAGTTATTATTTTATTTCTTTTCAATATAAAATACTCCTATGAATATTTGTATAAGGGTATAGTTATAGCCAAAATTATTTTAGTATTACAGAAATTCGTAATTACATAATTCTGTAATTATTAAGTAATTCATCAAAAAAATTCTGTAATTAATTTCGGGTTCTGTAATTAATTTCGTATTACGAAAATATTTGGCCAGAATTAACCTTAATTTTGGCTGAATTATATTTAGAAAATTTAATAAATAATAACTCAGCATCTAGTACCTTATGAACTTTCTGTCAATAAATTGACTTCTCTTTCCCCACGTTCCTTCCATAAAGAGTCAATTTTATTTTCTAATCTTACTTATATGGATGATTCTACTCTTATTTCTTCCTCTTTTGACGGTTTAGTCTAACTTTTAAGTATTACAGAAGAATTTTATTATCTTAATAACACTTCGGCTAACCATAAGAAGTATGTGCTGACTTCTAATGTCATTACTTCTACCTCTCCAGTTTCTTTTCCTATTAGTTTCTATTCCTCTGATTTCATTTCTTTTAATTATATTCCCCCTTCGGTTACTATTACTCCTATTCTTCCTTCACCTTTGTTCTGGTTTTTAGGCTTTAGTTTAACCTCCACCTTAAATTCTCTTTCGTCCACTCCCAAATTAAACAGGATTATGCTACTTTTAATGAAGTAATTTGCTATTAGCAGCTTTCTTCTGCTCAACTTACTTATTTGCACAATATTATTCTTTTTCCTAAAATTTTTTATCATTCTCAAGTTACCTTTATTTCATTAAATAAAGGTTCCGCCCTTATGTCTCCTTTTAAACGGTTATTTAAGAATAAATTTAAATTAGCATACACTTTTCCTGATGTGACTCTTTTTTCTGTTAACCACTTTAAACTTTTTTCTCTTCATCATGAACTTTTGAAACAAGCTGGTGCAGATTTATTATCTGGTTTTAATTCTAGTTCTTCTCTTTCCAAAATTTTGCAAATCTGTATTGCTTCTTTACAAGAAGCTTTATGGACCCCACTTTATCCCCTTGCCATTAAAGATTGGTCCCCTTGGACCTCTTTTCCCAATTCAAAACATGATTTTATTTTTAATGTTTTACAGTTTCTTCATCTTAACAACTTTATGTTTAACATTATTTCAAAGGCTCCTTTTTTGTCCCCTGTTACGGGTGGTTCAGTTCCTATTCATGATGTTTTATCCTCCTCCTACCCTAAATGCCTCTCCTCACTCCGTAATGTTTTATTCTCTTCCTTTCACAAATTCTCTCTTATGACGGTATGTATTTAATGGATTGGAAAGAACTTTCTTATAGATATTCTTTTTGCCATCGTGCCGTTCCTCCTTATTAGTATACGATTATCTCTTCCAAGATTTGTGTTAACCCATCCTTCTCCTGTCATTTTCGACCAGAGTTTATTATGGATGATGTTTCTACCCTGAATATTCCCTATCAAACTCCCCTACAATCGTTCTAACAAACACTTTGGCTTCTACTAAATCGCTAATTGGTTTTCTCAGCTTTCCTGTACTTCCTTTGGTCACGTCTTCAAGTTCGTTCCAAGGTCTCATACTGCCTTCATTGATCACTGGATTCCTGTTGTAGCTCTGAACTCGTCTCATATCCCACTTGGTCCTATTTTTTGTTCCGTTTCTATCGATCTAACTTTTTTAGTGGTTTTACCTCCCGTCTCAAAATATTGTTTGAAAAAACTGGATTTTATGTCTTTTAAAACTTCTGTTAAATCTGTTGCTTCGCAACTTATTTACTTTTTTTCAAACTATCTATTTCCCTGAATTTTGATGCCGTTCCTATTTCTTTACCCCCTGCTCCTAATATTGTGGATTCTTCTCATTTTTGAGTATTTTCCTCCAATGTTTATTGTGCTTGAACTCAATCCACTTCTAATGATCTTATACTTAACGGTTTTGCTTTTCCTATTTCTTATTTTATTGCCAACTCTATGATTTCAGAACTTGCTCCATTGTTGTTGTTATATTCTATTATCCCTGTTGATGCTCATCTTCATATTTTCACAGATTCTTCTTCTGTTCTCAACGGCATTAATATGTTTGTTGATGACTTTTCTTTGCTATTTTGAAAAACTCAAACTTTCTTATTTGTAGTCTCAGTTTGTTTACTTTTATTTTTTGAAACGTTTAAATTTACCATGCACAAAGTTTCTTCACATTCTGATAATTTTTTACATAATTATTCAGACACTTTGGCATGTGATCTTATGTGGCATTCAGATTTTCATTCATTATATTGTGTTTCTTTACAATTTAATTCTTCTTTGCTTGTTTGTTTGTCTTATTTAGATATTAAAATTGAATCTCCTTTTAGATATAATTTTGATCAGTATAATTCTTTTATTACTTTTTCTCAATTTTTATTGTTAAATCGTTTCGTTTCTCTGTCCCCTTATGTCTTTTCTATTGATTGGACTTTGTCCTGGTCCATGTTGAATTCTTTTATTCTACTCTCAGATCTGTCTCCTTCTAAGGCGCAAGAACGTCATATTGCTTACTTCTCTTTCTGATTCAAGTTGCAATTTTCTGAACTCTCAATTATTGATGTCATGCACTCATGTTGTCACCGATACTTACCGCAAGAACTACTTTGTTTTCTTTGTAGTTCTTGTCAGGAGTCACTTTCTCATTTAGTGCAATGTTCAGCGACTATACTAACCAACCTTTTCCCGAACGCTCCGCCTCCGCTTTTCAATAATTTTCCTTGTATCTTTGACTAATTTAAATTATCTTTATTTGAATTTATCACAGTCTCTTGGTCCAATAAGTTCAACAAGGATGCCTTAGACTTTCCTTCCCGTAGTGCTTTTTTCTCTCTACACATTTGGGCCCCTCCTACAGAATTTTTTCCTAATTGGCCTTTACTTTTTCTCCAAGGCTTTATTCCACGTGATCTTCTGGCTTTCCTTATTTCAGTCAGTCTTTCGGTCACTTCTATAAAAAACCTTCTATGTTCCATGGTGGATACTCTATACAGTACTTCATGTGTTCTTACCAATGCTGCTCAGGTTTTAAGGCTCCCATTGCTGACCTCAGCCCCTGTTTCAGACTTGTTTTCTAAAGCATTATCACTCAGAACTCTCTGGATAAATCTTTTGGACCTATAGTCCCTCTGATGAATCTGATAGTTCAGGTGGTTAGGTTATGGCTCGCCTTTATCTTATTTTAAAGGATTGGAGGGGATACTTTCTGGATGGTTGACCTGGTTGCTACCTCTTATTGCAAAGTAGTATATTGGGTATGTTTTTATATTAGTTTTATAGTGTAGCCATTTAGGTTAGTTTTACTTTTTAAATACTTATATTATGTAAACTAGATAGAAACGAGATCTATATATTTTATTTTTGTTTATGTTTATTACTTTGTGTTTATGTTACATTGTGAGTCTTACAATTTTACTTAATAAAATATGCTGTTAAAATAAAAAAAAACTCAGCATCTAGTAATCCGTTTTGGATGATCTTATCACCATTTGTTTCATCTCGGTATGACGATTCTAATGGTGTTGAGATCATTTAATTTCAATCACTAGATCGTGTTCCAATATCAATAATTTTTAAACATTTATAGTATTATAACTTTGTCAATATTAATGCTAGAAATATGATCTTACCGCCATTAGAATCGTCATATCATGACAAATCGAATGGTGGTAAATTCATTTAAATCTAATCATTAGATCTTGCTCCGACTTCAATAATCTTTAAATGTTTATAGTATTTTAACTTCATCAATATCGAAGCTAGAGAAATGAAACACATACCATTAGTTTCGTCTCAATGAAACAAATTTAATGGTAGTAAAATCAATAAAATCGGATCACTAGATCACGAGAAAATGTCAATTTCGCATTATTACACAAAACATAATTAATTACAATTACGTAATTTCGGATTTCAGATTTGCCAATTGAATTTCAGAAACAACTATACATAAGGGTGATATAACATGTTAGTTTATTTATTATTAATCAAATTTCGCTAATTATTCTTTATTTTTTTTTTTTAGGATTAACTTCAGCTTTTTGAATGTAAGAGCTTTTTGACATTTAAAGGTACTTTATTTAATATGTTTTTTCTCTTTTTTTTCCTATAAGATCAACTAACTAACTATGCTAATTAATTTTTTTTAGACTATTTTAATTAACTTNAGCTCTATATGATCAATTTCGTAATACTTAAAGATACTTATTCGGCATAGTGATCTTTCTATAAAATCAATACTTAAAGTATTCAGCGTAATTACAATACTTTAAGTATTTGGCATGATAATAGCTTTTCTTTTTATAGGATTAATTTGAAAACTT
>QKYT01000141.1:70611-80643 GCA_003550305.1 Glomus cerebriforme | reverse complement strand
GATTATTCGTTTTTCTTAATGAGAAATTTTTTTTTTGTAAAAAAATCTATACAATGAAGAATAAAGTGATAATAAAATAAAGAAAAATTAAAACAAAAAAAATATAAAAGTGATTAAACGCGCTTTTAGTAAAATATCACTTCACGAGTTTTGAAATTTTTTTGTCAAAAGAGACGCATATCTGATCGTACAAGAAAATAGCACCTGATGGTCCAAGAATATTACATAAAGGGGGTGCATATTGTTGCATAATTTGATCGTATAAGAAAATAGCACGTGATCGTACAAGAACGATACATTTGCGTCTCAGATATTCCCTTAGATGTTACCCGTCCACAACTTTTAGGGTCCTTCTCTCGTTATGGTAACATCACCAAATGTGTTATTACCACTAAAAATCTTTTCCAGCGTGCCAAAATCATTTATAATAATGCCGCTGCACTTGATTCGTTCCAATTTGACTGCTGGGGAGTTCTTTGCATGGGCGCTTTTGCCCGTGTCAACCCTTCCTCCTTTTCCTTAGACCAAAAGCAACTTCGGCGTACACATGTTGCTGTACTTTCTGGTTTCCCTTCTAACGTTATCGAGGCTGATCTGGCCACTATTGCTGAGGCTGTATCGGCTAAATCTATTACTTTTTCCCGATTTGTGACATCTTATCGTCAAAAACCCTTTTGCCACGTGACTTTTGCTTCTGAGGAAGCTTTACAAAATGCTATTGACATCTCATGTGCCTTTAACAGCCATTCTCTTGCTTGGTTTCAACCATCTCAAACTAAGCTTTTATGCCGTAATTGCGGCAAACTTGACTGCGATCCCGACAAATGCTCTCTTAGGCCCAAATCTCCTTCCCGGAGAAATCCTGTGATTTCTAATTTGTACTTAAAGTACAGTCCTGCTCAACACCGTAAACCGGCTTCCAAAGTCTCTCCTGGTAAATCTTTCGCCAATGCTGTGAAATCTTCCGGCAATGGTTCTCCTTCCTCCACTGGCCAAGGCTCACCTTCAGGAAAGTCTACCCATCGACCGTGGAATGAACGTAATGTTTCCCATTCCAATCCTCGCCCTCCTACGAACGATAATTTTATGTCACCCGATGATATCCAAGAAGCTTTAGATGGATTTGCTTCTCGTCTTGCTCTTCTTAAAGATGTTCTTATGGATCAAGAGAAACGCATTGTCCAGTTAGATACTTTATTGAACAATCCTTCTACTGTGACTCCTACCCATGAATCTTCCCCTCGTTCTACATCCTCAGATGTTATTATGAACGATGCTGATGGTGTTTCTGCTCAGCCCGATCCTGATTTAGTGGATCTCTCTTCCCCTGCTTTAACGCCCTCTGCTCGTCCCTCTTCTCCTTCAGTTTTGAAGGATCCAAGAGCTGAATTAGATGCCCTTAAACAGTCAACGGCTTCCACTCACTCTTTAGTTAACGATATTTCTTCAGAGTTTCGTGATTTAGCGAAACATCTTGCTGCTTATCTTCCTAGTTCCAGTGGCTCCAACCACTTTCCATAAACCCTTCCCATGTCTTTATTTTAACATTTATTAATGAACATTAATAATATTGATGATTTTGACTGATTACTTCATAATCCCCCTTCCCCCGGTTTTGATATTCCTTCTATTTCTGACACTCAACGTAATTTTTTAGAATATTTTTCACAAAATGAATTTTTCAATTTACCCTTTCCTGACAACCCTCATGGTCTCATTACTTTGGCTACTCATAATATTCGTGGTGGTCTATCGGACCCTCTCAAATTACATGACATTCTTCAATTCTGTACTGCTAAAAACATTCATTTGCTTGCTCTTAGTGACACTCGTATCCCTTCTTATAACCCTTCAAAAATTCTTTCACGTCCCATCTCTTCCTATAATTCACAATTTTTACCTGATCTTCCTGCTCGACATTTGACGGGCTGGTGGGCACCACGTTCCAATATGAATACTGGTGGGGTAGGTTTTCTTACCTCCCAACTTTTCACTTCTCATGTGCAAAAGTGTGTCCGATGGAAATCTCGTATCATATATTTAGATGTTTTTTTCTCTGCTTTAAAACTTAGAATTGTTAATGCTTATTTGCCCCCGTTTTCCCTAGATAACAAAGCTGAACTCTCAGATACTATCCAGCAACTCCATTCAATTTTCCTCGATGCTTCTCATCATAACTTTAAACTCATTTTAATGGGTGACCTTAATTTTGATCCTGATAATATTTCAGCTTCTCGGTCCCCTTTATTTCATAAGCTCTATAATTACCTCTTAAACTTTCACTTTGTTGAAACTCCTACTACTTTTAACGCTACTACCATCCCAACGTTTTTTCAAAACCCAAAATTTTTCCTTTCTCCATGTTTCCGTTTGGATCATATTTGGTTCAATGATCCTGCTTTGATTTCAGACATTTGTCACACTGAAGTTTGGAATACTTCTTTATCGTTCCACTCTTCTGACCATTTAATGGTCATTAATTACCTTGCTCCCAGATTGTTCTGTAACACTGTTTCCCAAGCAACTCTTGCACGCCGCTCTCAATTTCGGTCTGTATTTAATTACAACTCCGTTCTTCCGGACACCTGGGTTAAATTTTCTGATCTCACAGAAGTTAAATTTAATTCGTATAGCCGTCCTGCCTCCTTTTCCTGTATGGAACCTTTATGATCCTTTATTCGTAGAATTATTCTTAATTCAGCCCATGAATGTTTGCCTAAAAAGAAGGTTTTAAATACCTTCCGTTCATCGTATCCACCTCGTTTAGAACGATTATTTTTTCATTTATCTACCCTTTCTAATATTATCCATGCATTCAAGATCCCAGCTCATCATTCAGATCCTTCCTCATCTCCTAAAGTGTTTCTTTTATGGCCTAACTATTTGAAATCTCTCAATAATATCATTAGTTCTCTCAATGCATTGAATTCTGAAATTCACTTTCCTGCTCCCAATTTCCCCCATTTCCTCGTCCCCAATAATAGTCACACGGTCTTATCTGACCTCAAATCAGTTAAGAGATTTATCAAAACTCTGTTAAAGGTCGAGCTTTCCGCGTTCCATCTTTCTCAAATTGAGGATTTTACAGACAAACGGATCAATAATTTTGATTCGAATAAACACACTTTCATTTCCTCAGCTTTGCAACGCTCTCAGCGTTGTATTGTTCTTGATAGAATTCTAATTTCTTCTTCGGATCAAGAGCATCGTTTAGTTACCAACCCTTCAGACATCAACAATGCTGTGGTTTCTCACTTTCAAAATTTTGTTCGTGCTCCTATTTCTCATTATAACCCTTTGCAATTGTTTACCTTTCCTGACAAGTGGCGAGTTCGCTACTCCCCTATCCTGATATTAATGCTGACATTTATCAGCGTCTCTGTTCTCCGGTTTCCCAGGACGAATTTTCTTCAGTTCTCGCCTCACTCCCGGTCCTTAAAGCTCCTGTTCCCTCTGGCATTTCATATGAAATGTTAAAACACTATGGCCCTTCCACCAAAATATGCATAATTAATCTTATGACTCTTTGCCTTCAAACTGGTTCTATTCCTGACGACTGGCGGCTTGCCTCTATATATCCCATTCCTAAGCCTCAGGANTGGGAATGTAAGCTCCCTAACACTTGGCCCATTACTCTCTTGGAGACCCTTCGTAAAGCCACGGTTAAGGTCTTTACNAATCGTCTTTCTAANATTCTCTCTCNGCACNNAGTTCTTCAAGGCCGCAATTTTGCTGGTCTCCCTGGTAGTTCTTGTAAAGAACCTATCTTCACCTTAGAATCTATTATCCACGACGCCAAATCCCGCAAGAAACCTTTGTGGATTTTGTCGCAAGACATTAGCAAAGCTTTTGATTCTATTGATCTTTCTATGTTGCGTTTGGCCTTACTCCGTCTTAAAATTCTGGATTTGGCTATTAAATTCATCATTTCTCTTTTTACTAGTAGAAAAAATTCAGTTATTACTCCGTTTGGACTTTCTGATCGATATTGGGTTAAAATCGGTATTGACCAAGGCGAAATTATTTCTCCGTTACTCTGGGTTATTTACTTGGATCTCCTGCTCACTGAGTTAAATTTTGCCGCCTCTTTCCCGTATGAGTTGTCTGTTTCCAAACTCACTTCTGTTTCCCCCCATTGTTTGCATGAGGACTCCCTTTCCTTTTCCAATTTAACTTACATGAATGACTCAACTTTAATTTCTTCCTCCTCTGCTGATCTGGCTGATCTTCTGAGTATTACAGAAGAATTCTATTATTTGAATAATACTAAAGCTAATCATAAGAAATATGTTTTGACTTCAAATGTTATTTCTTCTTCTTCCCCGATTACCTTTTCCATTTCGAAATACTTCCCGGACTTTGTGTCCTTTGGTCACATCCCTTCTCTGATCTCTTTAACTCCCATACTTCTCTCAGCTTCTTTTAGATTTCTTGGTGTTTGGTTCAACCTTCGCCTTTCTTCTACGTTTGTTTTTGCCCAAATTAAACAGGATTATGCCTCTTTTGTTGAGACTATCCGTCACAAGCGCCTTTCCCCTGCTCAGCTCACCTATTTGCATAACATTGTTTTGTTTCCTAAAGTAGCCTTTCGGTCACAACTCACTTTTATTTCCCCTACTAAAAGTTCAGCTTTTATGTCCTCTTTTAAAAGGCTTTTTAAACATAATCTTAAATTGGCCTACACTTTCCCAGATGCTCCATTTTTTTCTTCTAATTATTTTAATATTTCTTCTCTTCATTTGGATTTGCTTAAACAAGCAGGCGCGGATATTTATAACGGCCTTAATTCATCTTCTTCTTTTTCCCTTTTAATGCAATTTCGTATTGCTTCCTTACAAAACTCCTTATGGACGCCTTTTCTCCTCTTGCCATTAACAATTGGTCCCCTTGGTCTTCCTTTCCCAATGCTAAACATGATTTTTTCTTTAATATTTTTCGTTGTTTACATTCTCATAAGTTTAGGTTTGAAGAAGTTTCTTCTTCTCCTTTGCTTGGCCCGATTTCGGGTGGTTTTATTCCCATCCATGATATACTTGGTTCTTCCCATACTAAATGTCTTTCATCTCTTAGAAACAAGAGTATTCTCTTCTTATCACAAATATTGTCTTATGACGGTACTTATTTAATGGACTGGAAGGAATTAGCTTATAGATATTCTTTTTGCCGTCACGCTTCTCCTCCTTTGTAGTACAGATTCGCTGCCTCCAAGATTTGTTAACGCTGCTGTTTCATGTCGACTTCAACCTGAATTCGTCTTGGATGATGGCTCCTCCCCTGATATTCCCTATCAGTCAATACCATTTAATCACCCTAACAAGCATTTTGGTTTCCATTGGATTGCTAATTGGCTTCCCTCATCCTCATGTACCAATTTTGGTCATATTTTTAAATACAACCCCAGAGCTCATACTGCCCTTATTGATCATTGGATTCTGGCTCCTCCTCAGGTTTCTTCACATACTCCGGTTTCCCAATTGCTTTCTCTCCGGCAATGTCCTGGTTGTTCGTTGAACTCTAATCACCATTCTTTGCTGACTTCGTCTCAGCAGAAGAAATTAGGCCCTATTCATTGTTCTCTCTCGATTGATCTTTTCCTTACGGTAGTTCTTCCCTCCGTATTGAAATACCGTTTAAATTGGTTGGATCTTATGTCTTTCAAAGTTTCTATCAAAACTGTTTCCTCGCAACTTTCTTCTTTGGTTTCTGATTCTTCTGTTGCTTCTTTAGCTAATAGAATTTCTTCCCCCCTTCCCCCTATTCAAAGTCTTAATAATTTTTCGCAGTTCCATGTTTCCACATCTAATTCTTATCATTTTTACATTGATGGCTCTTTCACCATTGTCGATGACTTCCCACGCATTTCTTGTGCTTGGGTTCAGTCTGATTCAGAGAATCGTATTCTTCATTCTCTTGTGGTCCCCATCTCTTACCCTATTGCTTCTTCTCTGATTTCTGAATTAGCCCCGCTTATTCTTATCTGTTCCTTTATCCCTGATCATGCACATTTGAACATTTATACTGATAGTATTTCAGTTATTAATGGAGTTAATTCCATTACTGATTTTCCAGGTATCTCTTTGTCCAAATTTAATGGACAATTCCTTTGGTCTAATTTTATTAAATTCTTTCTTTCAAAAAATTTATCCTGTACTATGCATAAAGTTACCTCACATTCGGATAATTATTTACATAACTTAGCTGATTCTATGGCACGTTCTTGTACGCGCCGTTCAGATTTTTCCTTACTTGAAAAAATTTCTTTTTCTTTTCCTTCTGTTTTATTAGTTTCTTTTTCCTATAATTCTATTAGAATTGATTTTCCTTTTCGCCAGATTTTTGATTCTTATCTATCTTTTAGTGAATTTGTTAATGTTTTATCATTGAATAGACTTTCTTATTTAATCCCTTTTGTTCCTTTGATCGATTGGGATTTGTCTTGGCTTTCTTTAAATACATTCGTTTCTTGCACTGATCTGTCACCTTTCAAAGCACAGGAACGCCGTACCGCTTACACTTCTTTTTGTTACAAATTACAATTTCTAGAACTTCCCACTATGGACATAATGAATTCTCGTCATCCTTGTTATTCCTCGCAAGAGTTAGTCTGCTTCTTTTGCAGAGCTGTTCCTGAATCTTTCTCCCATCTTGTGGATTGCGCGGCTCCCATTCAGATTATTGATTCTCCGGGTTGTCCGCCGCTGCCTTATAATAATTTTCATGTTCTCTTTCTGTCATTTAAAGATGCTTTACTTGACTCAATTATTACTTCTTGGTCTAAGCGTTTAAATAAAGACGTTTCCGCTTTCCCTTCACGACTAGCGTATTTGTCGCTGCCCATTTGGACTTCCTTACCGGATTCTCCGCATTGGCCTTTGCTTATTCTTCAGGGTTTCGTTCCGCGTTCCCTTACGGCCTTTTTCCTCTCTCTTGGATTCTCTCAGATTTCCACTAAAAACATCATTTGCCCAGCGGTGATGAAGTTACAACGTGACTTCTTTCACCAAACATGACTCCCTCGTTGTTACATAATGGCCTCTACGCTTCCTGCTAGAGACGTTCTAATGTCACGTGCTCCCGCCGATGCTGCTCAGGTTTCAAGGCTCCTATCACCGATCTCAGCCTTAGTACCGGACTTGCTGGATAAAGCATTTCTTTTAGCTTTTGGACCGTATGGTCCCTCTGATGGATCTGACAGTTCGGGGTGTTAAGTTACGGCTCTCCTTTAACTTATTTTAAGGGATTGGAGGGGATACTCTCAGGATGNTCGACTTGGTTNCTACCTCTCATTANGAAGTAGTTTATTGGGTATATTGTTATGTTAGGTTTATAGCGTAATTTTATAGATTAGTTTTTACTTTTTATATTTTTACTTTATGTAAACTAGATAGCGATGAGATCCATATATTTTGTTTATATTTGTTTGTTTTATTTGTACTTTCAATTAACTTTATTAAATAAAATATGCTGTTAATCATAAAAAAAAAAAAAAAACTTCACCAATATCGATGTTAGAATGATAAAATTACTACCATTCGAATCCTCTCATTGAGACGAATTGAATGGCATAAATTATATTGATATCCAATTATTGGATCATGTTTCATTTCTAAACTTTGTTAAATGTTTATCTGATTTTATCTCTGTTAATATTGATATTAGAAAGTTAAAATTATCACTATTTGAATCCTCTCATTAAAACGAATCGTCCAATCATTGGATCATATTTCGCTTACAAAATTTGTTAAATGTTTGTGTGGTTGTATCTCTGCCAATATTAATGTTAGAAATTTGATATTTATACCATTCGATTCGTCTTAATGAGAGGATTCGAATGGTATATATTTTATCAAAATCTAATTATTAGATCTCGAGTAATTTGCGATTTTGTAATTTATATAAATCACGTAATTGGAATTGCAGAATTGCAGATTACTATACGCAATTTAATTCAAAATTCTACAATATTGCGAATTTATAAAAATAATTGCAGTGTTATCTTTACTAATCAGACAGTTTTGGCTTGAATTATTTTTGAATTTGGCTGAAATTATGTTTAATATTAGCTAATATAATAATCCAAACCCAATTTTAAAGATTTTTAATAAATTTTAATAAAATTTTAATTATAATTTATAAAATATTTTTTAATGTATTTATTAGATAAGTAAATTTAAAATAAATAAAATTATAATTACAGTATATAAAATATTAAGTGACGTTGATATATNGNTATTGCGCAANAATGTATAATNTNTTTAANAACTGTTGGTATAGAAAAANNCATATGTTAACTGCATGTGTTGATAAACTTCAGTATACAGGTGTTTTACAATGTGTTGAACAACTGATAATGTTAATCAACATATTTTTTGATGTATATCAACACCTTCAAAACTTCCTGATCTCTTTTCATAGTAATTATAAATTCTTCAAATCTAATTTAATTTTAAAAATAGTCTGGTCTCTTACAGAAATTAATGCATTAATAACCAAAAGCAAGCAAACAAATTAAATAAATACTTCTATTACTTTTATTTAATTTTAATGAATATAAAAAAAATAAAATAAATATAAAAATTTCTAAGTTTACATGAGGTGTCTGAACACGGGCTACGTGATTTTTTACTATATGATAATTTATCACCCTCTGTGTCACACTTTCTGTTTTTATTTTTTCTATTTATTCTAGAGACAGAATTTTTAAAGATGTGAAATCCTATTCATCACATCTTATTCATCACATTTCTAATTTTGGCCAGATTTCATAATACAGGTCAAAGTATCCTTTTTTGAAATATTGTACTATGTTATATGATCCAAAAAAAAATTTATTTCTCTCAAAATCAAATTTTGTATTATAAAAAATTTCTAAAAAGGTAATTTTATTGCAAATTATTTAATTCCAGCCAGAATTATGATCTGTATTCAAACACTTTATATACAAATAGAAATTGCCAATAAATATATATATTTATATTTTTTTAGATTTATTAGAACTTTTGAACGGGCAAGAACTAATTATTGAAACAATCTCGCTGTACGTGTTAATAGAACTTGCAATAGCAATTATACCGGGGATCAGTGCAGATAAAAATTTAATAGACTAGTTTCAGAATATAATGTATATAATTTAATATTAATAACAGTTAAAAATTAATATTTAAATATTTCCATATTTCCAACTTATTATATTCAAATTTTTAGGATATGAAGCTTTATGTGGCTAATGATAGAAGAGGAGCTAGAAATCATACTGGGAGAATTTATTTTGCAGATTTTCACATGAGATTTTGGGAAGAGCCAGGCAAGTAATAGAAATTTTATAGATTTTAGATTTTTTAATTAAAAAAAATTATATATTTATATTTTTAAATATAATAATTTTTTTCAGTTAATGAATATGATGTTAGAAGAAATGCAATCATGATTACGTAAAGAATAAGAGATGTACGTGCATGAGGTAAAAATTTTGTTAACTAAATTTTAATTTTCTAAATATCAATTTTTTAAAATAGTAATTTTTTTATTAGCGAGATTAATGAGGGGTAGAGGTGGAGGTGAAGGTGGTGAAAGTAGTAGTAGTAGTGGAGGTAATGGTGGTAGTAGTGGTAGAGGTGGTGATGGTGGAGGTAAAGGAGGTGGTGATGATGGTAGTGGTGATAGAGATGGTAGAGAAGGTGGTGATGATAGTGGGAATAAAAGTATTGGTCGTGGGTGGAGTAAAAGTAATAATAGTAAAAGTGGTGGTAGGTGGAGCGAAATTAGTAGTAGTAATAGCGATAATAATTAATAAAGTTTTTTTTAAAAATTTTTTTTCTTTATTTATTTTTCTAATTCATAAATTTTAAATGATTGATTTTTTATCTTTCTAAATATCTAAATAAATTTATTAACAAGATATTCATTATTTAAATTAAAACGTGATATAATATGTACAATATCTCTTATGGCTTCAATGTTGATTAAGTTAAAACTATTTGTGAGTTCTAATCGAGAATATCCATAAATATATTGATTTTTTTTTATGAAATC
>QKYT01000141.1:18892-43378 GCA_003550305.1 Glomus cerebriforme | reverse complement strand
CTGATGTATAGCAGATTTTCTGCATTTTGGATACCCGATATTTATAAGATATTTGTAAGATATCTGTAAGATAGATCAGTTTTTGACTAGTGTAAATACTATACCTAATAAATGGATTTTTGAATCAGAAAAGACATGTCAGTTCATTAACTCTATGATACTTTTTGCAGATAAATAAATCTTTAAAAAGAAAAATAATTTGCATAAGAAAATATACATAAAAATATAAAAATATGTTTATTTTAAATAGACTATCAATTCAAAAGATAGAATGAAAGAGCTTACATGATAATACACAATTTTGAAAAAGATATTCAATAATAGTTAGCCACTGTGATAGCCAATTATATTTAACCTTTTTTTTTTTTTACGGTTAATTTCTTAATGTCATAATACCGGCCAAAAAGGTTTGAGATTTTAATATTAAAAATATATGACATCAAATATATTATTTATGGTAAACAAAAAGTTATAATTCTGCAAATCAATTTATTTTTTTATTTTATTTTTTTTTTTTTCTAACATAATAATCGCCATACTTTTTAAATCCAAGTTCCCAAGCAGGTCCCCGTACAAACACTGCACTAGCGTACGTACATATATCTTTATCGTTTTTAGCTTTCTTTTAACGTTGAATAATTAAGAAAAATACCATTTTCCTTTTGACTTGTACAACTAACTGTCATCCAACTGCCACTACCCCACCTTCCTCCCCCTATCCTTTTTTAAACGTTTGTACTAATAACTAATTTGTCTTTTATTCTTTCCTTCCAACAAACCTACTTACTAATTAAATACACAAACAACAACCAAACAGTTTTATCACATACAAAATAGGAATCCACTTCACTCGAACTTTGGTTCTACCTTTTCAGTAAATACTCTATATTTATATTATTTTTTGACAGCCGTATCTTATTTATATTTCTAAATTCATTATAGTATACGAATACCAGCTGTCCAACTTTATTTCTACGAATAAACACTCCTTTCTTTTTAAGCTTTTCGTGTTGGAAGCGCTCCTTTTGACGATTCGAACAAATAAACATATTTCATCGTAATGAACTTTCCGCCAAACATGGACGGGCATCAAATGCCTAGTTCCGAGGAGTCAAAAGTTTCTGAACAGGTTGGTTCCTGCTAAAACACTAGAATCAATTTTATTCATAGAAATGTATTATATATTGTATATATAGAAAATATTTTCAAGGTTATAATATAATTTTTTATCATTGTTTTTTATAGCTTTCGCAAAATGAATATAATGCCTTAAAATCACAGTTGGAGCAAATTTTCGCAGACTTTGATAAAGAAAACCGCGGGAGAATTGTCTCTAGGGATCTCTTCTCTATGATTGAAAAATTTGAAAGGAATCAAACCTCAAGACTTTTAAAGGACGATACTAGACCTATGCTTCAGCAGTTCTGTGAAATAAATCCTGATATGGAAGTTTCCGTTGATGACGTTCTTCAGCTCATAACTAAATTACAACCATCAGCTCCTTCTAATAACACTACAGTTGGTTCTACGACTTCTTCGGAACCAATGATGCCTCGGAGATCAGTCACTAAGTTTGGATCGGTTCGGAGTAGCTGGCGAAATAAACATGCACCAGTTGGTAATAGAGACGGTTCGATGACTATTCCTCAAGAAACTGATGTGTGTAGCTTTTTATTAAATGAAAACATAAATTATTATAGTTCTTTTCTAATTTTTTTTTGTTCATATCACGTAGTGCCAAGATAATAGTTCGACTTCAAGTCGTTCAAGACGTTTATCATCTGGATTTTATGAATCACCTGGTGGCATGATGACTTCGTCTTATGCTAAACCTTATTATGATCCTTCGGAAGAAATTGTAGAGTCTTTTGAGGGGAGTGGTGGAATAGACGAAGCAGTTTCTAATTTGATAAAAACTGTACGGTTATATTCTTACTATAAGAATTATTTGGACAAGTTCTTTGAAAATTTAATATTTTTCACTAATAAAATTTATAGAATAATAATGACGATCCTGCTGTCCAACTCAGCCGTCTTTATCGTCATACTGTTGACCTTACAAAACGTCTCAAAGAATCTGAACGTCATTTGGCTTCCGTAGCCCGTCAACATGAAGATCGTATTGAAGAATTACAGCATAAATTAGACGAAACAAAAGCAGACTTAGCTGCTAAAAAGCGTGAAATTGTGGATCATAAAAGCAAAGAAAAAACTAATTTACATCAAATTTCTGCAGTATATATTATTTTTTTTATTTATCACTTATTCAATAGGTATATTATACTCATTAATATTTACTCAATATTTTAGTTGGAAGGAGAGATACAGAAAGTAGCAAAGAATTTATCTGGACAAAAGCAGCTTTATAGTCAACTTAAGAGACAATACGAAGAACAATGCGGTACACTAAAATCTTGTATTTAACTGATAACTGAAATCATTTAAAATTTTATTTATTAATTATTATTTGGGTTTATGGGTTTTATGAACAGAGGAAGCCGAAAAGTTGAAGGATCTTGTACGAATTAAAGAGGAAGAATTGTCCAATACAGAGCGAAATCTTAATTTCTTTTCTATGGAAAGACGAGCGGTACGAATATATATTATATATAATTTTTTTAATAAACCTTTTTTAATGTGTATGTTTTTTCAAAAAAAAAACAAAGTGGACTGAAGATCGGGAACGTTTGGAATCTGCATTGAGAAAGTTGGAAAAGAATGCAGAAGCTGCTCAACAACATGAAAACGAACTTGTAAGACAACGTGATGAGAATTTGTACTTGAAAGAAACGATCGATAAATTAAAACTCGATTTAGAGGAAATAAGAAGTAGCAGAGGGCTAAATATCAATAAAAAATATCCTTTTCGTCCTAGAATGGTCCATAAGAATTTATTTTATTTTTAATATATTATTCTTAATATAAGCTTACTGAATTCGATGTTGTTAATGAAGAAGAAAGTACAGATAAAAAGGCAAATAGTATATTTTATATTATTTTAAAATTTGATTATCAAATAATTACATAATTCTTAATTATATTTATAGAGCCTGCGTACAGAGCTATTTGACAATGCACTTGCGTCGATAGAAGAAGGTGGTTCAGATTCGAACACGGATGATGTAAGAACTGATCGACAAATTGTTAGCAAGGTAGTTATTTTTTATTTAATATTGCTTTATTAAGAAAATATGTTGACTAATTTATAATTAGACTCAACGACGACGTAAGGATAACATATCAGATATAAACGCAAGTGAAGAGCAGTCGCATTCACGACTTGGTGAACTGGACAGATATCGCGGTGCTGATACCGATCATACAAACCGAAAACAAAGTGGATCACGTTCAAGTCGCCGTCAAGTAACGGATGCAAGCGGAATTACACGAAATACCTCTGGTAGGGATATTGAATCTCAATATCAAATATTGTCTTCAGAATTAGGAGTTCAATATGCCTTGATTGAAGGTATATTAAGGAACCGAGATATAGCACCAGGTGCACATGACAAGAGGGATAGACAAATTAGGAACAATGTTAATAATGTTGACGGAGATAGTACTGATTTAATGAGGCATACAAGAGTTCGCCAATCACAAAGAAAAAGCAAGCGGAAAGGTTAATCTTTTTATTAATTTAAATTGCTACTTTAATTGACTTTTAAACCTAAACCTTAAACCCTAACCCAATTTGTTATTTTTGTTTTATATATATATATTTTTTCATATTATAATCATACTAACATTTATCAAATGTTCTATTAAATACAGCAACTCCAGTTTCAGAAATAGAGGTATGTGATCATATTTTGTAATATTGTGATAGATTATATATTAATAAATTGAAATTGGTTCATTCTAGCCACAATCATCAGAAAAAATCGAAGCAACAGCAATGCAATCATCGAAAGCGCTTGTCACACGTAATCAAAACATGACTGTTGGTCAACATACTGTAATGGTCAACAGTACTGTTACATTCGCACTCTATACACTTGTAATTTATCTTTTCGGAATTATTACATCTGTGTTTGTACTTGATAACAATCAAGGGAATCTTCCCTATAGCGAATGGCTGCCTAATGACTTACGTGATGAAGGCTGGACTATGCGATCATTCCAAATTATATTGTATTGGATCGAGACATTATTAAATGATGGAAATATGAGAGTTCCTACGTAAATAAACCGGAGAGACTTTATTTTATTTTATGTTTTTATCATTATATTTCCTTTGTTAAATATATTTCTTGATATAGTAGGTTGTTGTCATATTAAAAGAAAATAATTAAAATCTTGCTTATGCGAGTTGTTTTTTTTATATCAATTCAGTTACTTCCCTTCTTCCCTTTAATTTTTAACAAGTGCATAATGTACACTTGAATCTTTATTTTATAATTTCTTTTGTATTATAATTGTTGATCGCGCTTACAATCATTTTTCCATTCTTTTTATTATTTATCTTTCCCTTTTTTTGTTTTGAAAAATTTCATTATAATCGTTCGTTTTTTTATCATGGTTTATATATATATATTGGATTTCCTATTTAGATTTTTTATCAATTTTGGAGGACAAATAGTGTCATTTTTCAAAAAAAAAAAAAAAAAAAAATTTGGCTAATACTATAAGAAAAAAAACTGGATCGTTCTCTTAATTGATTAAATACGACATGCATGTAAATAGATCGCTCCCATTTATATATCATGAAAATGACCCAAAAATCTAAATACAAGTCATCTAATTTTTATTTTCAGATAAATATCACATTTTTGATAGAACTATAGTTATTGTAGTTATGTTACCGAGAATTTAGTATGAAAAGCAATGATATTAAAACAATATCATTTTTAACATACAAGTATGATACATTGAACGGATGAAAAAAAGGACAGATAATGAAAAAAAATTTCTCCACCTAAAAGCTCATCCAAATAAAACAAACACACAACACATTTAAAGCAGATCACAATATAAACAATACAGCGTTATAAAGCGGAAATGATGGTTAATTTTTTTTAACCTTGACCTCGTTCGCTAGAGGATCTGTCCGAGCTACATATATTTATATCAATTAATAAAATTTCGCAAACTTTATTTATTAATATTAGATAATAAACTTACGAATATCGTCTGTCTTCATGACTATGTCGCCTATCTCTTTCGTCGTCGGAATATCTCCTATAATACTTATCATCCCGATCATCCCGATCACGTCTTGGTGTTAGTGATCTCCTAGGTGAACGAGAACGAGATCTACAAAATATCAAGTATCGTTATGTTAACAACATCTATCCAGAGTCAAAAAATAGTGAGATAGGGTTTGAAGTGAACTAAATCTCGTTGAACATTTTGAATAGGGAAAAAATACATATAAAGAATAAATTTTTGAACATTTCGGCGGAATAGAAAGTTCCGGTAATACTTTGAAACGGATTTCGACCATTCAATTGCCGCGAGATTTCAGATACGGACAAGGGTCTTAGACCATTATTATTCAATAATATAGGTTGTCGGACTGGTACTCTGGTAGTCTTTTGAAAAGCATTTAATTCTTCTCACGGAAACAATTAAATTCTGACATAAATGTGGTTCACCAAGCACCATTCCTTTTAGAAATATTACACGCGGTTTTTACGGATTTAAATATATATATATATTTTTTTTTCTATATATAATAATGCTTGTCACGACCACACGGTTGAAATGGGCTCGCCGAACATTGACTATGGTCTAGCTGACTTAATAAATTGAACTTCTCTCAAACCTAACAATTGTCTTTCTTGGAAGCAATATATAAAATAAGAAAAATATTAACATAAAACAACCTTAACGAAAACAAACCTTCTTCTTGGACTCCTGCTCCTCCGTCTTTCTCTACGACTCGAACGACAGTCCTTTGCCCAGTGACCTTAAAGATTTTAATAGTATTTTATTAGAATTACTATTATTGTTCATATTGTTTAACAATTTTTGAAGTATAGCATTAAGTAATAACTACCTTCTCTACCACATTTGAAGCACTGATTTTCGGCTATAAAGCAAAAAGATAAAACGATATAATAATATTTTTTTGTTAATATTGATATAACTACGGAATAATTCTTGGTTCTTTGAATCCATTGAATTCGAGTAACGCTGTTAAATGAAATTTTTTTTTTTTTCTAGTAAGTTATAGTATATGATCATTTTATTCTAAAAACCTACCTGGCTTTCTCCCACCATTTTTTGCCCATTCAACAACAATACGATTTCCGCGCACTCGCTAATATAAAATTATAACCTCTATTAATATCTCATGTTTTGAACGTGTCAGTACTTTAATTACACACCAAACCGTCAGTTTCTTTCATTGCGTCGGATGCATCTCTTTCGTCCTGATATTCGACAAAAGCATAACCTCGTTTCACTTCCAATCTATTAAGACGCCCATATTTGTCAAAGATATGTTCAAGATCTCTCGGGTGGGTATCCAATGATAACCTGAAAGTCAAATAAAAGTAAGTAGTGAAGAAAAAGATTCGAGTTATTATTCTTCGAATAATACCTTCCAATAAAAAGTGCCATTTCCTGGACAATTTTAAAGAGAAACTCTAATTTACAAGGTTCACTATAATTATAGTTCGAATTCGTACTTTGAAAGTTAAAAAGCCAGAAGGCTTATTTATACATTTTATAAACTAGTACTGAATATGATAAAAATCAATATCAAATTACATAGCATTCATTTACTTAACCAATCAAAAGCTGTTATCATAAGTTTTATGCCAAGCGACATAAATTACGTAGCCTCTATTGAATTCTTTTCCATACATCGAATTTGGTAATCTCCACAACACAAATTCATTCAATTTTTCTAAAAATTCCAAATGAACTGTATCTGATCTAAGTTCTAATGCAATAATGGCAATTGTAGGTTGAATTTTTTTATTTTTTCTGTAAAGACAAATTTTAGTTAAAGTTTTAATAAAAGCATTTACTATGAATTCATTGTATATGCAATCACTAGCAATTACAAAATCCCAATGATGTTGAAGAATATCTTTGTCAATTTCTTCACCCCATAATAATTCTGTTACAATTGCATTTAAATTATCTTTTTCAAAGTTACGTTTAACGTTTTTCCAAAGATGTGGTAAAACATTTTCTTGATCAGTTAGTGCTACCAATTTTACTAAAGGAACAAGACTTATCCCTGTTAATCCACATCCTGAACCTAACTCAAGTATTTTTGTTTTTTCTGTTGATAGCTTTAGCCACATGCGATGATTATTCATAAATTTTGCTAGCATAATGCTAGAGTCCCAAAGGACGGTTCCTGTCGTACCGCGTAAAGAAAGGAGTGACTGATTCTGTAAAATATTTACACTAATATTGTCTAATGTTCAGAAAAGAAAAATTTACATTAAAATGAATAAATATTTATATCGTTTATAAAAATTTTTAAATCACAACCATCGATTAAAACTTCAACGCAATTTTCTTTTTGTGTTACAACGCGATTATGTTGCCACTCTAAAGGACGACCTTCTGTGAACAAAAGGAAAACTTCTTCGTATGCATCATTAATCTTGATTGAATCTTGTGGAATAGAAATTGGGAAGCTCAAATTTTCGTTATTTATTTCCTCCATCTTTAAAAGTTTGAAGCAAACAAAAAAAAACTTTTTTATTACTTATAATTATATAATCAATATGAACCCAATTTAGAAAATTTCATGTGAAACTCAATATAAAAAGTAATCTACAATAGGTAAATTTTTAAAACTTATGCACTGAATTTATTACTGTCAATTAAATAAATAATTATAAAAAAAATTTATATATCAAAATATAACATCGGTATCTTCATTTCTTTCTAATAAATCTGCAGGTTGAGGGTCATAGTTTTGCGTACCATCTAAATAGAAGTAAAAGTAAAATGATATAAGCAAACATAATAAAGACGTGCAAATTGTTAAACCTGATTAATAGATATGAACCTTGGGCATCCTTAAGTTGTCTCTCTTTCTCAGCTGCCTGCTGATCTTTCTTCTTTTTACCCTGGACCTTTTTTAACCTTAAATATGATAGTAATATTCATTAATAAAAAAATAAGGAAAAAAATAAGACTCTTATTAAAAAATTACACGCACCTAAAGAATTCTTCACGGTCTTGTTCATCCAATTCAGAAATTATATATTTTATAGTATTCTCTATTCTTGGTATAATGACGTGCTCGATAGCATTCACCCGACGATTTGTTACCTTGATAACTTCATCTAAGATGACGAATGCTGTCTACATAAAATTATATCAAATATGAATATAATTATTTTCTTGTAATTTAACATATATTTATATAATTACCTGCAAAGAGGCTAGCTCAACCAAAGTTTCTACAGCCTTAATATATGTTTCTTTACATTTTTGTACTTGTTGACCACCACGTCCAAGACCTGTTAATTCAAAAGCTTTACAAGCCATTATATAAACATTATCCTAATTAGCACAAAATAATTAATCAATTAAATACTGTAATAAATAGTTAACATACCATTTCCTCCCTCGAGGTAACTCTCGAAAGTTGGTAACATTACTCCTGAAACGTTTTCTTGCTTTGTGCGAACGCGAAATTGAGCACTCTTAACACTTTCTTGAACTTGGTAACTTAAAGTAATTATTGTATTTAGTAATTTATAAAAAGGAAACTAGATGTATTGAAAAAATTGCTCACCTAATATCACCAGCAATGTAAGTCACTTCTGCTAAAGAGAAAGAAGCTACTTGCATTACTTTGCCCATTTTTTGCTTAGCCTTTTAATTTTAAAGATATCAATTACATTCTAAATAATTATTACAACAACGAATTATTAAGACAACTAAAACGAATTTCTCACTTCTTCAATTTTTTGAACAATCGTTCTGAACCTTTTGGTAAGAGCTTCACTTTTACGTTTCAACAAGCTGTGACCTGTTTGTGCTCCCTTTAGTTTGGTTTTCATAGTAGTCAAAGCCCTGTGTAAAAGGATCGAGTGAGTATGATAAATAGTTGGTAAGTTCATAAAAAAAAACGAAAAAAATTACATGCGAGTAGGAAAAATGTTGATTCTAGGCCCTGTTCCCGACATTTTGTATTTGAAGCCTAAATGATTTTTTTTTAAAAAAAAGCGAGATAGATTTTATATATTACATCAAAACAACTATTATACAGTATTTGTGTTTTAATAGATCAAAGATAATCAATCATATCAGATACGTGGTTAAAAGTCACGTGTAGTGAAAATCATGTGGCGAGTTTTTATATTTTATGGCGTAACCGGAAATATTTTTTTACATCCACAATTCTATCATTACAAGTACTGCAAATATGTTTTTAGGGAAGAAAATGCTAAAAAAAATTTTCTTTTTAACGATCATTTTTACAAATTTTTACATAATTACAACAAGGCCCGAAGTTCCGCAACCTGAATCGACACCTTTTGAAAATAAACCTGGTGCTTATTTGAAATTTTCTTTTTCTTCTATTTGTGGCGTTACAATTTATTGACCAAATACTTTATACAGCGACCAAAAGATATATTATTATGTTCAAACCAAAAACCTCAGAAGAAATAATGAATGAAGTAAAATTACAAGTTGTAAACTCTGGAGGAACAATATACCAAGAGTACACTTTATTCAAAGGTTTCGCAGCTGAAATATCAGAAACTCTGGTTCATATTTTTGAAGAAAATCCTAATATTAAGTCTATAGAAGATGATAATCCTGGTTAGTTTATTATCTAAATTAAAAGCCTTGATTTTATTATATATTACACACTTACTTATCTTTTTTATTTGAATAGTATATACAGTAAAATGAATGATCCATTCAAAGATTCTTAGCGAATAATTTATTTGTTTTAGTTATTCTGTATAATTTTTTTTATAATAATAATCATGTGACGAGGTAAAAAAAAAAAAAAATACTACCTGATCTTATTATAGCTATAATAGTATATTAACATTTATTAAAATCAAGTTTCCAATAAAATTATATTAATTTATTTTATGATTGGTAATTTACATTAGTCTAACGTATTACAACATAAGAATACAATTTTTTATTTTATATATACAATTGGTCTTTACCGAATTCTTTTATTCTTTTTTTTTTTTGTATAAATACTTCATCACATCCTTTTCTTTTTTTTCCTTTAAATCTATTATAAAGTCACGTTTATATATAAATTTAATAAATTTCTTTTTGTTCAATCAACTTTATTTTTTGGAATTACCATTTTCCTTTTTTTTTACATATACAATAATATTTATAATACAGTTTTATATAAAATATATTATTAGATACAATTATATGGAGATATAGTAATAATGTATTCGTTGACAATATTTGTTGGTCGGTTTATGCCTGTGGTGGTTTTATCGCTCGTAGGTTATACATACTACGTCTTTGTATATCGGATATGTGGTAGGTTGATATGACTTTAGTTATAATAACACGCGTTACGCACATTTTTAATTTTTTGTTTTTCCTTAGTCAAACGCTTAATACATTATGATAAAACTGCACAAGCCGGTATGTTAAATCAATTAATCTCATAAAAAATTCAAAATAAACGCGTTTCTAAATTGTACTATGTAAATTGTCAGTGATATATCTGGTAATTTACAACATTCTGTTTGTAATGACTTTGTTATCATATTTTAGAATTTTATTTCAAGGCCCCGGATCACCTTCAAAAGTAAGCAGGATACTAAATCGAAAATAATTAAATATAGTCATTACTCATAAATTTATAATTACAGTCATCGAAACAATCACAGCAACAAAGAAATATACATTCACCAGATGATGATACAGTCAATGTATCACAACCAACGTTTACCATTCATCATAATCCTGTAACAAATCCAATGAACTCATCGAATGCTGATGCTTTATCACAAATGGAAAATGCTTTCATTAAAGATAGTACATCTGCAGCAGCGGCAGCAACAACTTCAAATACTACCACTGTAAATGTAGCAACAACAGCTACCTCTTCTAATCCTTCCCCAAGTATAATGATTCCAATGCCAAGTATTTTTATAAGTAAAAGGGACGGAAGATTAAGATGGTGTGAAAGATGTAATTATGTGAAACCCGATAGATGTCATCATTGTTCCGAATGTGATGCCTGTGTGTTAAAAATGGATCATCATTGTCCATGGGTTAACGGATGTGTGGGTTATTTTAATTATAAATGTTTTTATCTTTTCATAGTATATACTTCATTATATGCTGATTTTGCATTTGCTGCTACTATACCTGTATTAGTGGAACAATTAAAGGAAGATGTAAGATATGTCGCTATTTTTTGATTTGTTATTTGTAACGAAATTAATTATTTAATAATTTTTTTTAGGATGTTCCTGATATACAGTTGATTGTTTTAATGATATTGTGAGTATAATTGACATCATCAAAAGAACAATTTAACTTAATATGTCATTCTAATCAATTTTTTTTTAATTTACAATAGTGGATTTATATTTGGTCTTTTACTTACAGGATTCACATTAGTTCATACAAATTATGTGCTTCGGAATAAAACTACGATTGAAAGTATTTCATTCCGTACAAGAACATATAATGTACGTGTACAATTTGATCCTGAGAATCCATTAGGCTACGGAGTAGCAACAACTCATCCTGGTGAAAATCTATGGAATCTTGGTTGGAAAAAGAATTGGAAAGATGTTATGGGAAAAAAATGGTGGTTATGGTTTGTACCATTTGGTAATCCACCTGGTGATGGATTAATCTATCCTTTTAATCCTGATTTACGATCTAGGTTAATAGAGGATGCTAGAAGACAATCTCAAGCACATGAGGATAGAATGGCTATGATGATGCAACAAGCTCAACAAAGTACTGGAGGTGGAGGCGGAGTTGGGAGGAGGTCATGATAGTTATCAAAGATTAAATTAACGCCAAAGAAACAATTCTTTTTACTTATTAAAAAACAATGTAAATTAAAAATTCAAAAATTTTTTTTATTAACTATAGAAGTAAAATAAATAATAGTAATAAATATAGTCCGTGAAATGTAATATTATGTGTTTATATATATACTGTTATTGACCGTATCCTTAATTTACTTTGGAAATAAAATTATATAAGATTAAATTATTGAATTATGTTGGACTATTAAACATTCCAATATGAATAACTTTATTTGCACAGATAATCATCTTTAGTTGTCATCACAATTTGTAATCACGAACTACATTACTATGACAATTTTAAATTATTTACATACCTATTTACCCTATTAAACAGAATCTCCGATTCAGATGTCAACACATTAAAATTATATATCTCTATTTTTTTCCCCTTTGACACCAAATCAAAAATATATATACTCCTCTCCACACTCTTCGTGGAGAAGGACTATAACCAATTTTATTATATACATAACCTACAATACATAAGAATTTATTAAGAATAATTATAATTATATATTGATAAAACTTAAGAATTAATAATATTTATTTACCTTTATAAAGGTTTTTAAAGTCTCAAATATATACAGTGCTGGCACATATCCATCTAATGATTAATGGTTTAGAGTTATCAAAACAACCAAAATTAATCCATTTTTAATGTAGCCAGCAATATTTTTTTGCCATTTTTACACCTACGCCTACACCTTGACTTTATCATAAGATCATTAATTAGCTTTACCAATAAGAATCAGCTAATAAAACCACGAGGATGTTGATTGTGGAATTACTTATCCCCCTTCTCCGACTTCCACTGCTCTTTTATGATTATCTAAGCGGAGAACAAATTGTTCCCCACTGCAGCGGACTCCTCGACATATTCTTCTTCTCCAACACACACTTCACTATCATTTAACACGACAGAAGTCAAACGCTCACGGGCCAGTGAAGGCTCGACAAGGATATGAGGGGACATATCAAAAGAAAAGGCCAAATCTTGTGCAGTGATCGAGGCCCTCTCTTGATATGCCCGACCAATTCTCGCTAAACCACCACGAGCTCCCAAGACAGAGCCACCAGACCTTGTCTTTTGCATACAATTGCCCAGTATATTCTTTAAGTGTGACTATTGTATAAAACAAATATGTAAGTATCACAATTAACAAGAACATAACAATTTGCATTACTAAATGCTAACCTCCAGTGCATAATTCATCAACTGGACACAATCTTCGGAGACATTTTGAAGTTCATTTGCATGAGCAATTTCAGTTAGTCTCCCAAAGAGTGCCCGGTGATCGGGCAATGCTTTTTGTTCGACACATGTTAATACACGCGTGTCATCAGCTAATAAAATATGTAAATTTAATAATGATTTAATAATAAATATAATGAAGGTAGTGTCTAACCTTGAGGTCGGAAAACTCCATCTTCAGCTTCATATCGGGGGGGTCGTTCTTGTCTTGGTGGTGGCAAAAGCATCGAAGTATAAGCTTGCTCTTGCTGCCGATTCTAATTATATAATTAAAGGGAATACACAATATTTAATATATAAACTGAATTTGATTAAATAAACCTTAATTCCATACTTTTGCAATATCTTTTATTCGTTCTCTTTCATCTCTCGGTAGCCCCATGATAATCTCCTTTAGTCTTTTTCTTTTGGCATCAGGTGCAGAAACACTTGAAGAATCTTCTTCACCATCTCGCCCACGCTTCTTCGATTGCATTTCAGGTTGTGGCGGTGGACCCTCTTTATTAAGACAATTTTTGAATATGCCAAATAGTAACATATTATGAAGATCCACTAGAAAATATCAAATAAAAATTTAAAATTTATATTATTTTCAAAATTCTCAACTGTGGTCACATTATTTTGAAAGAATAATTTTAGAATAGTAAAAAATGTTATACTTACGATGCTCCCTATCAAATAGGGGTCTCACAATGTTATCAAAGTCAATACGACGAATCTTGCAGTAGATTAGTCGTTTCAAAGCGTCCCAATAAATGTGAGAACTACCCCCTAAGTACTCTGTTAATTTGGATTTAATCTGGTAAGTGTCTATGCGTCCATTTGAAAGATACGTAACGCGTTTAAAGCGCTCGTCAACATCGGGAAGCGGAGCTTGTGAATCGCCATTTCGGCGATTATTTGTCGGAGTAGGTTTTGGGCTACTTTCTGATATCTTAGCCTTCCCTTTTTGGGGGTTACTAGGTCCAGCTTGAGTAGTGCCGCTCGTACCTTTTGGGATTTGCATGTTGGTCGGTTGATTACAGACAGTTATAATCGAAAGTCAAGATTCTTTTATAAAACTGTTTTAGCATATCAAAGAAGGTAAAGGTTTCTCTGAGTAAAGTTTAGATACTAACTAATAAAGAAAAAAGTTTTTACAGATGATTTTAAATTCCCTACTTGAGTAAAAGAATCTCGAATGAGTAAACGATAAGAAACTAGTATTCTTATAAATATTAATGTGGGATCTTTGTGAAAGTTTACGTAGAAATGCTTTAGAAAGCGTAAAGAGTGTTTCCTTCAGATGCAAAATAATCTTTAACAGTAAAAAGAGCTAGTAGAAAGAAGTGAATATGTCACACGCAGATCATTTTCGTATTTTTTTGTGATAACCATCATGTGTTATAGAGACAATGGTCATTTATTATATATATATATATTTTTTATTATCATTAATAGATTAAGATATTTCTAAACAGACAATTATATTAATAAAAAAAATTAACCATATTTTTTTTCCAATCAACTCTGGACTTGAGCAAAACAAAGCCAAATAACATAGAATTATGAATTAATATTTAGATTAACCTTAAATATTATAGTAGTCACCATTAAAGAATATGATTTACAATTAAAATATCGAGTCACGAGATCTAATTTATTATTACAATACTAATAATACAAATAATCACAAAACTCTGTTTGTATCATAACTCTTCCTATATTCAATCTTGTCCACTTTAACATCACCATCAATTAATTGATAGACGTATGTTACTACAACAACTCCTTGAATATCCATGAGAACAAATGATGGTTTGATGTCTCTATAATTATAAAATAATTTCCGATTTTATTAATTCATTCAAAATTTGTTAATATTCAAAAGTAATAGAAAAACTCACTCTGAACTAAACCCAGAATAAGCGCCTGTTGCGCTACCTGGATTAACAAAAAATTTGCCTTCGTATTCAATTGCCTCAAATCTATGTGTATGGCCTGTTAATAAAATGTCCACGTCCATTTGACGCGCTACAATCGATAACGATTCAGCATCACCAACGGGAATTACTTGGTGTCCATGTAGAACACCAATGCGAAGGGGACCATGAGTTATAATTTTAGAAAGAGGCCAATTTGGGAACTTTATAGAATTTTAATTAGTAGTTTGTTCACATATTACTATCGCTGTAATAAAACAAAATAGGTTCGTACACACTTCATCGTAGTCTCCTTTCACAACATGTACATCGGCAGCAACAGTCCGTAAGTAATCAAAAGTTTCTTTATCACACACATTGCCAGTGCATATAATTTGTTGTATTTTACCTGGAACCTATCGGAATTATATTTATACAGAAAAAAAAAAAAATATTATGTTTGATATTTGAATATACTTTTTTTTCTTTTTTTTAAAAAAAATAAAATAGTAAAAAATCCTTACCAGAAGCTTTTTAAACTTGAGAGGTAGATCGTGTACACGATATGGAACGTGAAGGTCGCCTATTACCAAAACTAACTAAAATTTATAATATAGTTCAAATTTTATGACTTAGCTCGAATCAATAAATAACAAAATAACGTATAGCTTACCACCATTGTGAAATTGTAAATGTCAACGAATGGTATAAGAATTCCAAAAAGTTACTTGAGCGAGTGTCACACTCCCACGAGTTTAAATAAGCATCTTCTCACGTGACTTAACAAACCACGTCTGAAATGTGTGACAGGGTAATGTATTAGAGAGATGACGTGTAAGCCTGTTCGAAATTTACCAATGTGTGCCAATTCTGCGCCTGAATTATCAAATCTTAGCGAAAATAGTCATTCATCGCTCACTCATTTTTCAATATGCAACGCGCAAAGTCCCATACTCCAGCTCGAACCCCATCTGACAATGTTAGCCAACGTGTTGGGAATATTAATAACCAAAACAACAACTCGAACACTGTCACAACTACTAGTAATAACGTTTCGAATGTAGATAATCGAGAGTCACAGCAACAAAAAGGTTTGGAGTGGGCACTTGGACTCTCAATTAGAGTAAAAACTCTAACCGAAGAAGAGTATGAAGGACAGATTTATGCTTACGATCCGAAGACCAACTGCGTTGTTCTTCATATCCTTTTTGGTTCTCTTTATTTTGAATTAATTACAAATAAAATTGCATCAATCCTTAATTTTTTATTCTATTTTTATTTTCTATCTTTTTTTTAATTGAAAACAAACCCCATCTATGTCTACAACTCCTAATTCAGGTGGTTCCCAGAAATATGATTTCCGAATTTTAAAAATTAGCTTTCTTAAGGAAGTAGTTCAAATTCCAAATCGTAAATCTTCAATCGATACCAATTCCAATTTTGCTCATTCCACAACTCTTACGACGAACAACAGTTCACCAAATGGTCAAAATACAAACAATGGTGTTTTTTCGACATTCGTCCCGTCAGTGGGATATGTGCCAATGGATAGAATTCAAGCGAGAGAAATACAAGCTGTAAAAGAAACACAAGCTGCGCTAGCAAGAATTGGGGTTGGAGTAACACAAAAAGCACAAGATATTTTTGATGCGTTGAGTAAGACGTAAGTAAAGAAGAATTGGGCTGTTTATTTAAAATTTAGCAAAATATTTATTTATTTTCCCTTATGATGCAAATTTGTTCATTTATGTATCCGATTAATCAGGCTTTGAAATTTTTTTTAGATGTATTTTTTTTTTCGTGTTAACGACTGTCTCAATTATCATTTTCATGATATCCAATTCTAATAACCATTATATTATAGTTTACCTTGTAGGTGGGCTAAAGAATCGATCATTGTTTTAGAAGAAGTGAGAATTGACCCTCCATACGATATCGACGATTGTAAAGCAGTTCCAAGTGCTTCTGGTTCACTAACGCAAGTTAGAAAAGTGGTATGTTATTTTAAATCGCATTATTCACTTGAAAACGACCTTAATGTTTTATTATATTATATTTCTAGCTGGAAGGAGAGAGAAAAAGATTAGAGAGATTAGAGAGTGGACGAAAATAATAATCAAATTGTACAATCAACAACATAATAATATGTGGTAATACATCCAGAATCAATCATATTTATTAATTAATTATATAATATTTTTATTATTGTGTTGTGCTGTATCTTCAATTTCATTTATTACTTCAAAAGTGAGATCATATTTTGGGTTTATTCCTTTACATTAGTTTACAAGTTGGGAATGAATTACGTTTTATTATTGTAAAGGGCATTTTAATTTAATTTTGAATTCCCTTTAGAGATATCTGATTTTTCAACACGGTGTATAAAATTATATGCCAAATTATCATTCTTTACATTTATATCACCTGAAATCACGGGTGCGCAAATTATCACATGATATGCACACAATTCCGAAAATGACTCGCTCATCATCTCACCTGACTGTAACCTGATTTTTTTTAATAGAATACAATAAAAAAAAAAGACATACGATAAATTGTGCCTTTTATTTTTAAAAATAAATTTGTATCCTTGGCTAGATCAAAAAAAAAAAAAAAAAAAAAAAAAAAATACGATAAATGGTGCCTTTTATTTTTAAAAAAAAATTTGTATCCTTGGCTAGATCAAAAAAAAAAAAAAAAAAAAGATAAATAAAAATAATTTTTTTTAACCAAATTCTCTATATCATTATAAAAAAAAAGATGCAACATATAAAGACAAATACAGCATTTGTTGCATTGGCACGTCAGAATGCACGCAACTTATTGGGAGCAAAAACAAGTACGGTATTTGGACATCATCATGGAGGATTATCAAATCGAGGGAAATTTCACGGGACTAGTTCAAATATACCTGGTCAACAAAATTCACAGTATAACCACACTTCAAACCCAAATTCTAGTTTGATTGGTGATAATCACAATATGAGACAAAATGGTATTATAAATCCATTAAGAACTGATAGAGGTTCCGCCTCTTCGAATTTTATTAGACATAATAATGTTTCAACAAGCTATCGGGGAAATAAAAGATTTAATAGCACAGTAACAGTGGCCTCAACGTCATCAGCAACAAGTAATTTTAATGTCACTGGTATTAGAGGAGAAAATGAATCTAAGTTATGGCAAAATAATGACTTATTAAATATAAATGAATTTAATAATTCTATGAAAGAATTGAACCGTAAAGGATCCCTTGCAGATACTGAACGTCAATTTCGTATCATCAAGCGATCAGGAGTAATACCAAACACGTTCACTTACAATTTGTTACTTGATACTATAGCAAAGGCTAAAATAAGTAACTTAAATGGCGAAAAGATGATAAATTATTATAATGATATGCTTGAAAATAATGTGATACCAAACCTGGACACTTATAGTATTATCATAAAAGGACTATGCAAGATTGATACTGATCTCACTAGCGTAATGCTTCGTCAGGAAAATCGAATTAGGAGAGAAAACAATGCAACCGACGAAACTGCAGTTCAAAGATTCATAAAGCAGAAAGAGAAATGTATTGACTTTGCTTTTGATTTATTCATGAAAACAAATTGTCTACCAAATGTTTATTACGATGTAGATATTTGTGATATATTATTACGATCCCTCGCAAACTATGGAAGGATAGATGATGGGTTGACAGTTTTTGAATATATGGAGTCACATGATATCGTTTCAACATCCACATTCGGTTACTTAATATCAATGTATAGTCATGGTGGTGATATGCAAAGTGTGTTGGAATGTTTTAATGAATTTCAGCATGTCAAGCAAAATTTGCGTTATCAACGTGAACCTTTAACTGTATATAATCACTTGATTTCTGCATATATGCGTTTCAATGATATACCTCGTGCAGTTGAAGTTTTGCAAAAAATTATTCCCGAAGCAGGTCTTGTAGCCGATGAATGGTCATATCATTATTTCATTAGAGATCTATGTGAACATGGCAAAATAGATATAGCGCATGAATGGTTTACAAAGTGCAAGACTGACGAATCCTTGCCTGATCCCATCTTATTCACTTATGAAATTTTGTTGTTAAATTATTCAAACAAAGGAGATTATGAAAAAGCTACAAACGTATATCAAGAAATGAAAGAAAAGGGCTTGTCTCCCAAATATTCAGAGAGAGCGAGTTATTGTTATTTAACACTTAAAAAGGATCCCGAGAGAATTTTTGAACTTTTAGACGATATGGTAGAAATAGGATTCTCTACAGATGCTAATTTAACGAACAAGATTCTTGAACATTTTGATCAAACTGGGCAAATTGACAAGGAATGCCAGGCTCTCTTGAAGATCATGAATGCATCTGATAACTTTTACAGGAATAATAATAATTTATGGCGACTAACAAATCCTAAATCACAACCAGATTATGTTGAGAGATACATTTCATTGCTAAAAGATCCACGTCTTTCACTCAAGGACACAATTAATGCCAAATATAACTTTTGGTCATTAAAAAAAAAAATAATTGAGTCTGTTGAACTTGATAAATATGATGTGCTAAAGAAAGAAGGAAGATTGATCCCGCAATTAAAAGAACTTGAATCTGTTCAAATACATGATCTATTTGAAACTTCAATTTCCGATTATCACCATACAAATAAAAATTCGGATATACTTAAGTCTAGAATTTTTGAGATAGCGAATGATATTTTGCAAAGTGGAAATTCAATACCTTACAATACATTATCGAGAGTGAGCTATGAATTAAAAGAATTATCAGATACAGCTAGTTTGGAAAAATGGCTTTCCATTATTTCTTCCAAAAATGAAAAAGAAATTTGCCCTCCTGATTCTAATAGGGAACCTACAATTAAAGAATTTAATCGATCAGCCGAATTATCAAACCTTTGCAAATCAAATCATTTCGACGCGGATCATTTTATGACAGAATTTTATAAGATGCTTAACGAAGATCTATTACCTACGCCTGAGCTTGTTAGTCAAGCTATAAGGAATTTAGGAAAGGCCAAAAAACTTGATAAATCAATAGAAGTTTATAATCATACTTTGAATTTTCATCAAAAATGGAAATCTCCTATCAGGGAAAATACGTTACATTATGCTCGTAATAGCATGCTTGTTGCATATGCAGCTAGTCATGATTTGGAAGGTGCGAATCGAATGTATCAAGAAATTGTTGATTCAGGTCGTTATCCGGATGCGAATGCAATTGCTGATTATATGGTATGTGAAGGTGAAAAAGATACAGATGAGGCCTCAACAGCTTTTAAATTTTATAATGAAATAAAGAGACGTAATATAAGAGCCACAACATATTTTTATAATGTTCTAATTAGTAAACTTGGAAAAGCACGTAAATATGATGCTGTATGGGAAATTTTTGAAGAGATGAAGCAATTAAAAATTCAACGTAATGTGGTTACTTATGGAGCTTTGATTGCAGCATGTGTTCGTGTGAAATCAGAAGAAAAAGCTCTTTCGGTTTTCCAAGAAATGGAAAGTTCAGAAAGATACCAACCACGTATTGGACCATTTAATACGATGATGCAATTTTACACATGGGACTTACGTAATAGGGAAAAGGCACTTCATTTTTTTGAGGAAATTAGAAAACATAAATTGAGTCCATCAGAACATACCTACAAATTGTTAATAGATGCTTATGCCACTATTGAACCTTATGATATGCAATTAGCACTGAATGTATTTGATTTAATAAAACAAGATGGAATGGAACCACAACCTACACATTATGCTTCTTTAATCTATGGTTATGGAGTTTGCCAGGGAGATGTATCAAATGCTTTGCAAACATTTAATTCAATGCAAACGGTTTATAATGTTCGACCAGATGAAAATACATATCAAGCATTATTTGATGCATTAATTTCTAATAATCGTATTCTGGAAGCAGAAGAATATTATGATGTAATGATAATGCAAGAGGATGTAAAATCAACTCCTTATATTGAAAATTTATTTATTAAAGGTTATGGACAGTTGGGTAAATGGGATAGAGCAGAAATTGTGTTTAATAATATGATAGATCTTAATGATACATCTAATAATGATCGTGTACCAAGAGAACCTAGTACTTATGAAGAAATGGTGAAAGCTTATGTTATAAATGGACAAATTGAAAAAGCTAGAGAAGTTGCTAGTATATTAGAACATAAAGATTTTCCAGAGATTGTAAAAAATAATATTGCTAATTTATTACATTAACAATTTAATTTTTTTTCAACTGTAGATTAAACAATACTTTTTAAAGATTATTTTAGAATTTAAATTTAATAAAAAAATCCCATTTTGTTATCATGCATTAGAATTTTCCATTATAGTAAAATAATAAGATTATTTATATATTAGATATTAATTTTAGGTAAAAAATCAAAAAAAACTGATATATACATAATACATTAAATATTTTTTATTTGGTTTGATTTTTTTAATAGTTAACCCTCCATATAATTATCTCAAATTTGGTAATTTTATAATTATTTTTCATTTTTATTACTATAAATATTAGTTTACTTATTTTAATAATAAAATTTAGATAATATTTAATGGTAATATATAAAATATATTGAGTTCTTAAGTCCTTAGTATCTTAAAGAAAGTATATATGAACTCAAATTATAATATTTGATCTTCCTATTATTATAATTATAATATATGCAAAGAAACATATGATAATATGTACTAGAATTATATATGATTATAATACAAATCAGAAATTAATATCATTATTCTAATAGTAATATTTTTAGTAAATAGTATATCAGAAATAAATTACTTAATCTCATATTATTTATTATAAAAATTTTTAAAAGAAAAAGAATTTAATATTTATAAAAATCTAAATTATTTATTTTATAATAATACCTTATAATTTATTTACAAATACAAAAAATTTAGCAAAATATAATTAATAATATTCTTATAGATATAATAATACAATCAATATTCTTTATAATGAACTAATAATTCTGTTAGAAAAAAAAATACATTATAAATTATTATGTTTTTTATATAAATCATTATACTTAATATATAAATTGATTCTTATAAAAAAAAAAATAGAATAAGTAGTATTATAATAAATTTAATAATATATTTATAAATTAAAAAAAAAACTAAAAAATATATAAATAAAAAAAAAATACTATAGTAATTTAATATTTTTTAAGATTATATAAAAAGAAAATTTCTAATTTTAACCCAGAAGAAAATTCCTCCCTAGCTACATGATTATATCATGTGATTTTAATATCAGCTCTGCTTACGGCTCCACTGATCTGGATCCTGCTGACGGCTGTTACCTAAATAATACTACGCTGATTACACTACTAAAAGAGTGAATGTATACATACACCAATCCTTATCTTCTCCCTAGGATTTGCTTCACAAATCCTAAGTACATTACTCAGACCCATCCAGGCTGCCGTTGGTGTGGCTTAAGATATTTCAATGCAAAAATAAAATAATTTAGTGATTTTTGTCACCTTCCATCTGACTTTCAGTCCATTTTTTTCTAACTCTAAACTATTTCTTTAATGCATAGTTATTTAAAAATTTTTCAGCTTCTTCCCAAGTTTGAAAAGTTTGACCTAAGATTAGTTTTAAAGGGTAGATTTCTTCATCAGATGAGGAATCAGTATCAAACACGAAAATGGGTTTATATTATGTTCTTTTTCATATAGCAATTCAACTTCAGGTAAAGTTTCTTCTACATTCTGCTCAAAAATTTTAGGTTGGACAAAAGAAGGATTAAGTTGATTTCAGAGAGGATATTTATATGACAAAAAAAAAATGTATAAAGAAAAAGATTATTATGTAATACAATAGCAAGTTTTATAATAATCAAAAAGCATGTGAATAAAAAGTATATAATAGTTTATTTTATCATAATAAATCATATATAAATCACGTGAGATTTGGAGAAGAAATTTTACCCCTAGTTAAATATAGTTATTTCATATAAAAAATAAAAAAATTAAAGATTATATTATATTTTATGATATAATATTTAGCTATATAATTGCATTTTAAAATCTATATTAATATTGATAATATAATTATTTATCTAATTATAGTTTCTTATTTGTAAAAAATTTAAAATATTACTTAAAGTTAAAATTAAAATCCAAAAATCAAAATATTTTATTCTAAAAAGTTTTAAAATCAAAATTAAAGTTAAAATAATTAAAATTATATTATATTATATGATTTTAAATACTATAATTATATAATAATATACAAATAATATAAACCTTTAAATTACAATAATTTATTAATACTAATATTACAAATATATAGTTTATCTTATTGGAATTTTTTAGGAATGCAAACTTAATAATGTAATGTAAGCTATATCATTATAGATATTATATATAATCAGATTTCTATATAATCATCTCCTATATAGTTACAACTCTTTATAAGCACCTGATTTTGAAAAACAGTTTTAAATCATATTAAATTATATCTATACAATCACAAATCAATTATAGTCACTATTACCTTATAATCTTAAACATACATATTATTTTTATTAATAAATAAACCTCTAAATAATCACTGTAATTTTAGTTATAAAATAATTTCAGCCAAAATTACCATATCACATAATTAAAATTTTCTTTTTAAGAATAAATATTACATGTAAAAATTGGCAAAATTTTTTTTATTAAATGGTTATTGTCAAAAATGAAAATATCTGAATTATAATTTACTAATTTCAACTAAAATTAAGAAATTTTTAATTTCAATACTTTTATATAAGCACATTTCTATACAATCATCAGGTGATTATATGAAGGTCTAAGCTATAACTAATATAAATAAAATATATTATATATATGTAATTAATTAAATATAATAATATAATAAATATTTAAAACTTTGTTATGAGATGGTGGATAAAGTGTAAGAATCTAATACTAAAGACTTTTGAAAACAATAGCCATCTTTATAAATTTTCACTTTGTATGATAAGTTATGATTTTTTTTAGAGGATATATTTATGATTTATCTATATGTAATTATGTATTTCTAGGAATTTTCTATAATTATAATAAACTCGATTAATTTGTATTAAAAAAAAAATAAATATTTAAAACTTTAAATTTATTTATAATTTATAATAAAGGGTAAATTTAATTATAACATCCTGTTACATGTTTTATTTATAATAATCTCAGAAAATAGGTCTGGAGAATAAATTTTTATTTATAGAAATTATTTATTTATTTATAGGATTTTAATTAATCAAACTAAATACAATAAAAAATAATAATACGCGTTAATATAGTAAAAGTAAATACAC
>QKYT01000141.1:0-18672 GCA_003550305.1 Glomus cerebriforme | reverse complement strand
AAAAAAAAAAATAAAGAAAAGATTTACTTAAAGACTAAAATGCTAAAGAGCAGGAAAAGAAGAAGTTAGAATAAAAAAACTCACTGAAAATAAAATGAAACCTAAAAGACGAAGAGCTGACCTAAATGGAAAGGAAAAAAAAAAGGGAATTAGAGAAGAAAGAAAGATAAAGCAAACTAACAAACAAAAAATAAAATTATAAAGAGCTGATTTAAATGGAAAGAAAAAAAAAAGAAAGGGGTTAGAGAAAAAAGAAAAGCAAAAACTAACAAACAAAAAACAAAAAAAAAATGAAAATAGCAGATGAACCTAAGAAGGGACAAAGAGCAAACTAAATGGAAAGGAAAAATAAAAAAAAAAAGAAGATATTAGAGAAAAAAGAAAGAAAAAAACAAGCAAACAAACGAAAAAANAAAAAAAAAATAAAAAAAATAAAATTAGTGGATATATCTGAGAAGAAAGTGAAAAAAGAAGTTAATTAGAAGAAAAAAGATTATCATAAATAGCTGATAAACAAATAATAATATACGCGTGATGACGTCAATAAATAATATTACACAAAAATTGAAATTTCTGAGGGTGTTACAAATAAAGCATGTAACAGGCTGTTATATGTACATTTATTCTATAATAAATATAAATTTATTTATGATTAATATGAATATATAATATTACAATTAATTAATTTCTAAAATTTGATCAATTAAAATCTATATTTCTATTTTTTTTATTTTTTTTATTACTTTTATTATTTTTATTTTTTGAATTTATATTATTTATATTTTCAAAAATTAGTTAATTAAAATTAATAATATCTTCTAATACTAAATTAATATATGTTTATATCTCTTTCTTTTTTTTTAATAATAAATTATTATTATTATTTTTATTATTTAAAAAATAATTTTACCAACTGTAAAAATACTTACAATTTCTCTTAATTCTTTTATACTTAATTCTTTTTTATAATATAATAATTTATTTTTAATACTTGTCAAATAATAAAATCATATTTTGACATATTTTTAATCTTATTAATATTAAGTCTTATATATCTATTTCTAATTATCTATTTAAATATAAAAAATTTTCTTACAATCTGTTTGTAAAAAAGTAATACTAAATAATTAAAATGTAAAATTTCATAAATAATATAATTTATTTTATATAAAACCTACCAAAATTTAGATGTATTTATACTTATTTCATAAGATAAACTATAAGAATTTAACTTTTAATCAACTCTTTAAAATTAAGAAATAAGTTTATTTTTTTGTTCAAAGTAATCTAAATTTTTTCAAAAAATTAAAGTAATAATTGCAGTATTTTTAAATCCATCATTATTAAAATTCAATTCTAAAAAAAAAATCATTTTAATAATATTTTTTTTTAAAAATAATATTAGTTAAATACTATAACTTAATAATAAGAATAAAAAAATAACATAAAAGATAAACAGAATGTTAAAATTTAAGATAATAATAGTTAAAAATTTGAATTACTGAAGCTTTATAAGAATTTGCAAAAAAAAAAATCAAAATATAGCAACTAATAATTTAATCATATTTACAAAACAATCAGTTAAAAAAACTAATTTTATTTTAAAAATATTAATACATTTAATATATACCCAAATTAAATAAATCTAATAATAATTTGTAAAAAATTTTTCATTCTGCATTAAATTATAATTATTCAAATTTAAAATAATATCATTATATTTTAACAATATCTATAAAATTTATTATATTAATATTTAATAAAAATTAATAATAACTTATAAAATAATAATTTAAAATTTTTATCCAATCAAAAACAGAATGAGCATATAAAACCAAATTTGTTATTATATATAATAAATCCTAGGGATATGCAATTTGATTTGATATTTGACATTCGATTTGAATTTGATTTGAATTTGATTTGATTTGATTCAAAAATTCTTTAATTTGATTAGTCTATTTGACAAATATTTGATATTTAATTCAAATTTGATTCGAACCTAATTTGATTTGACAAATTCAAATTGGCTTTATATTTGATTTGATTCGAGTTTGAGAAACCCTAATAAATCCTATCTTGTCTTATATTATATTTACAATTCTTTAATATTAATTTTCATATCTTTTAAATCTTATCATAAAATTGTAAAATCTTTATGTAAATTATTAAAAATCCTGTAATTTTTCTATAATTTTTGATTTATTTTTTATATTATCAAGTTTTACTAAATCAGTTGTTATTAAATTAATAATATAAATTGCACATTATATATTTCAAATATAATTATACTTTTTTTTACTTTTATTTTTTCTAGCAATTTAATAATCAGAAAAATTATCAGTAATAACTACTAAAAATTTATTTACTCCAATTCTTTTTACAATATTTGATATCTTTAAAGTAAAAAATTTTCCTATATATAAATCCATAAAATAAGTAATAGTTATTTTATAGTAATCTGTAAATATCATTACTTATTATAATATAGTTATAATAATTGATAATAATGGTATTGAGAATTATTTCATAGAATAATTGATTTATATCACAAAATTTCTAATTATAAGTTAAAATAAGCTTAACTTATTTCATTGTGAAAGATATCAGTAAAAAATCATAGGTATTAATTAGAAAACTGTGATATAATTGCATAAAGCAAATAAATATTCTTTTCTTTTAGATATTATCATAATATAGTTATAAAGAAATTTATGTCATTTAGATATTTACTTAATCTAATACTAATTATAAAAAATAAAATAATTAAATATCAATATTTTTTTAAAAAAAATTATATAATAATTGAAATTCTTATTCAATATTATCTGATTTCTAAGTATATTTTTCTGTGTAGTATTTGAATTATTTTTTGGAGTTTTCAAATCATCAATTTTCATATTAGTTGATGGGCATATAAGATAAAGTTTTTATAAATTATAAATGCAATTATAATGCATAATAAATTTGTAAATTAAATATATAAGTAGTTTAATAAGTACATTAGAAAAAATAGTATAAAAACTTAAAGAAGAAAGATATGAAAGAGATCTTTAGAGCATTTTGTATATCTTAAATAATTTTTAGCCTATTGAGTTACTATATTATCAATTTTTTCTATTTGTATAAGTAATAAAAATAGGATAAACCCTTCACTTATTATATTAGATAAAGCTGAAATTTTTGGTGAATCATATATAATAAAAGAAAATTCTAAAATATTAATGATCTTTCTATAATCTAGTAATAAGCATATATTTGTCTTATTGTAGACAAGATTTTTCTTGATACATAGCCTGTAAAATTTACAGCTGTATATTATAATTATCTTTAGAAAAAATATTAATTTAATTATTATACTCCTAATATTTTAGTTTTTGAATCTCTATATTTCCAATAATTTTATTTTCAAGATATTTCAAAATATTATAAGCAAAATTTCTATGATTAATAAAAAATAGTAAATATCAGTATGATGCATATATAAATCTTCATCTTTAACATTCATATAAATATACATTAAAATTTTAATATAAAGTATACATGAATCTTAAAATTTATTTTTTTTTTTTAACCTTTCTCACAAATAAACTTTATTGATTATTATTTAAGAATACACAATCAGTTAAAGAATAAACACTATTGTACGTTACAATTATTTGTTCATGTTATCACAACTGAGAAAAGGATATTGTGTTTACTCTATTACAGGTGGAGAATGAAAACAATTTTCCCTTAGATTGAGATGTCCATAGTCTTGGAGAAAAGCGAATTACCCGACTAAGTTATCTTTGATCTACCGGTGAAGCAGAATCTTAAAATTTATTATTTTATATACTACAGAACTTTAAATAGAAATTTTATTTTATAATAAATATACAAATTAAGTTTAATCAAAATTATAATAATGTATAACAAAGTTTATTAATAAATTTAATAAAAAAAAAAACTATTTTAAAAGTTATTCATTATCATTAAAATTATTTTTTGCTTTTTTAATAGATTGCTCAAGTTCATGAGATTTTTCAATAAAATAAGAATATGTTATATATTAAAGATATTCTAACTTTATCATTTTTTCTAATTAGTGAGAAGTACTATGATAATATATATATTTACTATTTATAACCATATATTATATGTATTTATCTTTAATGTTATGTATTATGAATTGATCTGATAAAGCTAATAACTGTATAACAATCTTATTTTAATAAGATTAATTAAATATACATTATAAGTCAAGTCATATCATTATTAAAAAAGTCAATTTAGATAATTATATACCAAACCTCTCAAAAAATTTAGCTTAAGTATATGACAAATGGTTTATGTATATATTCAAAAACCCTGTTCTGAAGTCTTACTTTTTTCTTTACTATCATTATTATTATCAATAATGTTAATTAGATCTTCTATATTAATATTCTTAGTAGTAATCAAATTTTTTAACTTTTATATTAATTAAGCTCTCTTGATTTATACCTACTAGTATTCCAAACAAATCAGTTTAGATCAAATTTGATTTAAATCTGATCTGATCTAAATCCAGTCTAAAACAGATTTGAACTGATCTAAATCTGACTAGATCTGATCCAAACTGATTTGAAACTAACAGTCAGTGGAAATGTCACAAGATTAGCAGTAAGTTTTTTTGTACTATGATATTACAATATAAATTATTGGCATAGTATAGTCTTGAAGTCTACAGTATATATGTAAAATCCAAAGTTGGTCAAAGTTAATACAAATGGTTAAAATCAGCGATCTTTAAACCATAATTCTGGCCAAAATTTTCTTAATTCCAGCCAAATTCATAATGTCACCCTAAATTCGGCTAAAATTAAAGTTTTCAAGTTATAGGTAATACTGCATTGCCATAATATAACATTATTTTTAACAATTATGAGCATGTTCATCTAGTTCTTAAGAACACATTTATGAACTTTAAAAAGTAAAAACTTTGTTTATTCAATTCAATCTGGCTGAAGAAGATTGCCTATTATAAGTCTATTTTAATATAGTGAATTCATAAAATATTAAGAAAACTTTTCCAACCTTTTTCTTTTGCTTATTTTTTTGAAATATTCATAAATATCTTTTATTTTAACATTATTTAGATATAAAAAAAAATTTTTACTTATTTATTTTTATTTATTTATAGTATATATATTTATGATTTAACAGCTAATACAGCCAACAAGAATTTTTTTATAAATAGATAGTTTTTATTTTATTTTCATACCAAATAAATTAAGGGTTTTTATTTTTTGTGCACCCGCACAAAGTGCACTGCGTGATATATAATGGTGATAAATAGGGTTTTCACACCAAAAAAAACTAAGTTCAAAAAATAAACGGTAAAAATTAAACACAATGGATGTGACACAGAGTGACACCTAATCTTAACCCTAACCTAACTTAACCCTAACCTAACCCTAACTTTGCTGGGATGCATTCTGTGCAGGGTGTGTAAAATACAAATTCCTATAAATTAAAATCTAAAAAAATATTAAATTTCTTTTAATAAATTATAAGTATTGGCATTATTACCATAATACCAAAATTTAGCATTAAAGTTTAATTTAAGTTTTCAATTAAAAAATAATTTATAATATCAAGATAGATCTAATGATATTATTTTAATAAATAAAAAAATATTTATTAGCATACTAATTAAAAAATTTTAACCAAATTTATAAGTAACAAAAGATCTGGCTTAATAATTACCTTTTTAAGCTTAATGAAAGTTATTTATTTTGCTAAATTATACCTAAAAATAGAATATTTGCTGGTTAAAAAAAAGTTTTCATTAGAAGTTTTATAGGAATAAAAAATATTTTTTTTATTATAAAAAGTAGTTTTTTGCATTTTACGCAAAAACTATCTAATTAACTGCCTTTTTTTAACTTAAAAAACTTCTTTCTCTTATAAAATTACATATATTTTTGCTGTTTAAATTGTATTTTATACCTACTTTTAAGTTCAATCAGAAGGAAAACTGTATTTTTGAGATGAACTTTCTTGTATATGCAAAAGAAAAAAAAAATATTACTAAAGTGGAAATGATGATGGAAATTTATAATATATATGACGAACTATTAATTTACTTAATTTGTGTAAGCATTGTATTAGAAATTTCTTTTTTTAACTATGAGATAAAATATTTGATGATGGTTACACAAATTTTTTTTAATTAATGATCATCAACTCATGTAACATTTCTGATGTCTGCTAAGATTGCTTGTCAAAATTAGCACGAAACTCTGCCAAAATGCGAAACCTGCCAAAACCTATTATGAATGCCAAAACTGCCAAAATTTTGCCAAATTATAATAAAGCTATAGTAAAATCTTGCCAAAACTAATCGTAAGATTTTGAGGAGGTTTAGACAGGTACTATATCTAAAACTGCAGATTTAAACTAAACTAATCTGAATTTAATTAATCTAAAACTGAACTGAACTGAAACTGATTCAAATCTGAAACTGAACTGAACTAAATCTAATTGTCTATTCAGTTTTCTAAAAAGAAGAGAAGGGAGACATTAATTACATTTTCTAAAAATAAAAAAAATAAAAAGAAATGAACAAATAATCTCTTAATTCATTCATTCAAATTCTATTCATTTGCTTTATCTATTCATTCAGATTCCTAAAAATAAGAGAAAAGAAATGTTAATTATATTCTCTGAAAGTAAAAAAATGAAAAGAAATGAATGAACTAATCTCTTAGTTTATTCATTTAAATTCTATTTATTCAGCTTCATTCATTCATCCAGTTTTCTAAAAAAGAAAGAAAGATGTTAATTATATTCTCTGAAAGTAAAAAAATGAACAAACTAATCTCTTAATTTGTTTATTTAAGTTCTGTTCATTCAATTTCATCTGTTCGTTTAGTTTCCTAAAAAAAAAGAGAAGAGAGATGTTAATTATGTTCTCTGAAAGTAAAAAAATAAAAGAAATAAACGAACTTATCTCTTAATTCATTTATTTAAGTTCTGTTCATTCAGCTTCATCCATTCATCCAGTTTCCTAAAAAAAAAAAGAAAAAAAGGAATTTTAATTACTTTTCTAATAATTAATAAAGTAAAAAAAGAATAAACTTTACATTCATCCAAAATTCTAGTCATTTGGCTTTATTTATTCATTTGGTTTTCTAAAAAAAAGAGAAAAGGGAATGTTAATTATATTCCTTAATAATTAATAAAGTAAATAAAAAAATGAATTCATTTTTAGTTTATTTAGAAACTGTTCGTTCAGGTTTCTTTGTTCGTCTAAATTTCGTCTCTAAAAAAAATGATAAAAATAAAAAAAAAATTTTTTTTATATTATCATATTTAATATATGAAAATTTAAATCTGATCAGATCAAATCCAGATTTTTTTGTATCATGATCTGATCTGATCAGAGGATTCAGATTAGATTTATTTGATTCAGATCAAATCCACAGATCTTAAATTTGCAAACCAATCTGAATCCATTTCAAATCAAATCTGCAGATCAGATTTTTTTCAGAATACTATTACCTACTTATCACTCTTATAGTCAGAAAAAATAGCTATTTTACTGGTTAAAGCTAAAGATGAGTTTTTTATAATACTTATAAATTTTGCAGAAGAAACCATTTTCAGGATTTTTACTAGCAATTATACACTATATTTTATTATTTTACTAATCTTTCTCTTACAAATCAATAAAAATGATTTTAAGATTAGTATATATAATAATATTATTAAAAAAACATTCTCTATAGTCACATCATATAGGTTTTTTTATAATCACACCCTTTTTTTTCAGTCCTAAGGGATGTGATTATATAGGGAAGATAACTGTATATGTCATGACCCTTATATATTTAAACTTTATGTTTGTAAAATATATTGCAAAATAAAACTTTTTTAATACTATATCTAATTTTAGTTAGTAATGATAAATTTAGCCAAAGGTATTATACATATATATCAATAAAATTATATTTGAATATAAATATTTTTTTTTGGTAATTCTTATTTTTGCATATAGGATTTAGGATATATCACTGGTTAAAAACTGATCTATCTTACAGATATCTTATAAATATCGGGTACCCAAAATGCAGAAAATCTGCTATACATTGGGTACCCAATATGTATACTATAGAATTAAAAAATACAATTTATTAATTATCTCGCTATTCAGTGATCATAAAAGAATGAAATATAGCTCATTCGATTCGTCTCACTGAGACGTATCGAATGGCACTAATTTCGCATTTCTAGGTATAATAGATGCTAAGATATTTGATAAATCATAAAAAAATAAACAAAAAATGCAATATCTTAATATCTATCGTACCTAGAAATGCGAAATTAGTACCATTCAATACGTTTCAGTGAGGCGAATCGAATGAGCTATATTTCATCTTTTTATGATCACTGGATAGCGAGATAATTAATAAATTGTATTTTTTAATTCTATAGTATACATATTAGATACCCGATGTATAGCAGATTTTCTGCATTTTGGGTATCCGATATTTATAAGATATCTGTAAGATAGATCAGTTTTTGACCAGTATTACAGTTTTACTTAAATTCTTCTTTTATTTCTTTTTTTATAACATTTAAGATAATTTCATTAAAAGTAGTTATTTTCTCTAATTTTTCATAATAATTTCATTATAAAATACTTTCAGAAGTCTCTTGATATATTCTTTCAAATATTTGTTTTCATACAGTATTTATTTAATAAGATGTAGATTATTAGCTTTTTCTATAACTAGGTAACGGGAACCGTTAGATTGTCTGAAGCATTAAATTAAGATGTATCACAAAACTCAACTAAAAAAGAATTCAAAATGTAACACAAATTTATTGTAAAACACGTGAAATCACAACAATGCATATTATTGGTCAATCACATGTGTGAACAGATGGACATTGCATCACAATGAGTCTAACCAAAAATATCCTCAGCTATGCTTCAGACAAATCAAAAGCTAATTATAATTTGAATCATTAAAACTAAGTTAAATACTGTATTAGAAATAAGTACTTGTCAGTAGAAAGTAAATACTTTTAGCAAATTAGTTTAAAATCTGCATATAATTGTAATTATACATGAAACTGAAATAATTTCAATTTTAACTATTTTAAAGGTTGAAATGGTCAAAATTATTTTGAATCTAGGTTTATAAAAGTTGGATGATTAAAATCAATTATGATAGCTGAAATCAATTACAATAGTCAAAAATGATTATAATAGTTAGAATTTATTATCCAATAAAAAGTGTTAAAATCTTATGATTTATATAATTACTGTAATACTATATTTTTATATTTATAGATAATCTACCCCTTTTTTATGATAAATTTTATCTTTTTTCTCTTAAATCTTAATAAATTGAATATTAAATAAATATTTATAATATCTAATTATGAAACTTCTGATTATACTGATATTTCTTCTATATCTGATATAAATTCAGAACAAAACAGACAAAATACTAAAAATTCTAATACTAATTAGAAGAAAAGTCCTGTATGGAAACATTTTGATTAGTAAAATACCCAAAAAAATGGATATGTAGGTTGTATTTGCAAAGGATAGATGTGAATGGAAAAGAAAAGTTAGAAAAGCATATGAGATAATTAAACATCTAGCACTTTCATATTCCAAAGTTAAATGATGTAAAAAATATTTTTCTTTAAAAATTAAGAAATCAAAATGCACTTAAACCTGATAATTCTACAGATCATCTTACATCTGATAATGGTCAACCTAAAAAAAAGTAAAAAACAATATTAACACAAACAAAAATAATATTAAAATTTAAATCTATTAAAATTGATAGTACTAAGACATGATAATATAATCGTATTCTTATAAGATTTTTTATATGCTGTGATATTCCATTTAAGATTATATCAAGTCTATTTTTTATTGATCTTGTTAAATGTTTGTGTTCATCCTATTAACTTCCAAATCAGACTACATTTACCAGTTCTTAGGTAAATCAGAAATTATCACAAATTATCTTTAAGATATCAGATGATATTAGAGATTCTGATAATATTACCTTAGGTATAATTTTTTTTTTGTTTATAAATTTATTATCTTAAACTAATTAATGATATTTTTTACTTGATAAATATTAATTCAGATTTTGATGAATGGACTAGCATAAATGGAGCTTCAATATATGCTTTTCGTCATTTTAACTTTACCTTTCAGAAAAGAATATATATATTCTTTAAAAGACTTATCCATTCACTCACATATGGCTAAATTCATATCTGAAAAAATTTTAAAATTTGTAAATTCTATTCGCTGTATTGCTCACCATGTTAATCTTTTAACAACAGATATTATGAAATGTGAATATTCAAAGGAAATAATAATAAAATATATGAAAATTATTAAATTTTTTCACCATTCATATCAAACAAATGCCTTATTATTTAAAGAATTAGAAAATACTTTAATTAAAAGTAAAGGTTTAAAAGGATATTGTAAAACAAGGTGGACAACTGCTTGGGATTATCTTGAGTCTATTAAAAGATGTGAAGTTCCACTACATAATGTAAGTTTTTTTAAAAAAAATCTAATTCATTAATATTTAATTTGCTATTATTAATATTTTATAATTAATTACTATTAGTTTCTTGAAAATCATTCAGAAAATCTTAGTACTGAAATTAAATCATTACTTCAAAGTCATCTTTTTTTTTCAAAATGTTGAGAAACTTATTAAAATTGTTAAACCAATTAAGAAGGTTATAACTTTACTAGAATTCAAAACTACTATTTTAATAGATTGTTTTATTTAATTAATAAAATTATTTGTAGTGGTAAAGACTTATCAAACAATATCAAATTCTGATTTTTGTAACTATTACTTAGAAAGATTTAATATCTAATAGAATCAATTTGATTTTAATCTTTATATGTTAGCTTATTTTTTGCATCTGTTATATAGAGGTATATATGTGTTAAATTTTATTTTATATATTTACAATTGATAAATTAATTATATAAATATTATTGTTTTAGAAAAAGATTTAAAGAAGGTATTTTATGTCAAGTATGTTATATAGTACTTGAATTATGGAAACTGATAGATAGATCAAATTCTGCTAATAAATTAATAAGCCAACTATTTGCATATAGCAATTATAATAGGCCATTTAACTACATATCTGGCTTTTTTAATATGCAAAGTTAGTGGAAAATGGTTTAACAGAAGGAAAATTGGATACAGTAATTAGCATTAAAAGTGTATTCTATAACATTACATAATGCTGGTTATGAAAAAGTTTTTTCAATATTAGAATAGATATATTTCAAATGTTGGTCAAAGTATATTTTTTTATTATTATCTAAATTTTCTATATAGAATATAGATAGAATTACAGATGACTAATTAATTATATTTATTATTTACAGATTATCAGTCAAAAAAATGCAATTGATGGCAAAATTGCATAGTTATTATGTAACTAATACTTTAACTGAAATGAGTTATGTTCATACAGATCTTACAAACTTTAAATTTTATAAAGCAGTAAGTAAAAGTTTTAATAAAGTTACAGATTTTTCTAATAATGAGATTAATGAACAAAAAGATGAATTAAATACATTTGAATATAAAGATAATAGTAATCTTATTGAAAATAATAAAGAGACTCCCAAAATTGGCAATGAAATGGTAATAGAAAATTATTTTAATTTCAATAATGAAAATTTGCAAAAAGTGTTAAAAATGAAAGTAAGAGTTGTTATTGAACAAGAAATAATAAACTATGCTCATGAAAAAGAATTATGATATTAATGCATTATTAAATTCTAATTTTAATGAAGGTTAAAATAAAGTGTAAAATTTCTGTATTCTATAATAATTAACAATTTATTAATAGCACATAATTAGTAATATATAATAAAATAATAAATAAATAGTATGCTTTACATTTTGCATTAAATAAAGTATTAAAATTATTTTATTTTATTATAAACTTATAAAATAATAATTTTGACTTATAATTAATTTGATATTTATAATTATCATTATCAATTTTGACCATAATAATTAATTTTAATTTCATAATTAATCTGACTATCATAATCAATTTTGATTATCATAATTATTTTTGACTATTATAATTGAATTCAACTATTATAATTAAAATTGATTTTATATTTTGATCTTGATTTTTTTTTTAGATATTTCTACTTTGCTATTTTTATTTAGTTTCATGTATAATTGTAATTCATCATGAATCTGATATTATTTTAATATTGATAAAACAAATTTACTTTAATGGCTTTAAGTCATCTTTTTAATGCAATATTATACAAATCAAAATCATCTTGTTTTCTTCATAAAATATTTCAGAAAATTTATCTAATTTAAGTAAACTATACATCTCTATATTTCATATAAATACAAGGATATAATCTTAGATGAAAATTAAAATTAAAAAGCAATCTTTTAATAATGTTAGATTTATCATAGGGTGAAAATTTTCTATAAATACCCAAAATGTATATGCATAAAGTTAGTTATTTTTTTTTCTTATTATATATATATCTACTTATTATAGATTATCCAGATAGTAAAATTTTACACTTATAAATAACTTTATGATAATATGTATATTTATTATCTAATATGTTGATGTATTTTTTTTTTAAATTAATTTTATTACTAGCTTTCTTTACATAATATTATTTACAAAAATATACAAATATATTTTTTTTCTGGATAGTATTCATAAAATGAATAAGCTTTTATATACTTTATTTTGAATGATTTTATTATACTAAAAAGAATATCTCTTATTATTATTTCAAATGAATTTAAAAGCTTTTCATTTGATACTAAAATATTAAAGAAAATTTAAATATTTATAATTATTACTACTGCTTTCTGATTATTGATAAGAGAATTATAGAAGTGTAATATATAACAAGCCTTTTCATTTATAAATTCAGTTAATTTCTCTATATTAATAACTAAATAAAATATCTTGTTATTTGAATAAAGTATTTTTAAGAATTGTTATCAATTTTTCATCATTCTCTGTATGATTAAATTATTACAAATTAGAATATTTATCAAGTAATTACTAGAATAGTAAATTACTTGGTCTTTTATTTTATTTTTTTTTAAATTCTGGTAAAAAAAAAAAATAAGATATTTAAGAATTTTAAAAGCTTTAATTGTATTATTTTTTCAAAAGATTTCAAGCTATACCAAAACTAGGGTATATTATTTATAAAAAAAAAGGGTAAAATAAAAATAATTTACTAAGATTATTAATCAATATATATAAATAGTATTTTATAATTATTCATATATTCTTAGAATTGAAGAAATATACAATTAAAAATACAAATCTACTAGGATTCTTTTAAACAAGTTTCTTGTAAAAAATGTAATAAGTTAATTAGTTTTGTATATGGATTTTATAATATATATACAAATATAGAGTAATAGAATAGTATTATCAAAAAAAGCTGGTTAAACTGGCTTAAAATAATTTTGGGATAATTAAAAGATTTTAAATAAATAATTGCAAAGTAAAAAGTTATTACCATAAAGTATATATGAAATTAAAATTAAATCTCAAAAGTTGAAATATTTCAGTTTGAAGGTTTAAAAGTCAAAATTAAAGTTAAAATAAGTTAAAATTATATTATATTATATAATTTCATATAATCATATGTGCAGATTTAGTTCATTGTAATAAATAATATAATTCTGTTGTAAAATGTTTTTTATGTAATACTAAGTTAATTAGCATTCATAGGATTTTATATCAGATGAATTTACAGATTAATTAAAAAATTTTTTTTTTTTTGGTTGTACTTTACATTAACAAAAATACCTATTGCAAAAAACTTGTCCCAACCCATCTGATATAGGTAAATCTTTTTTTTTCTTCTGTAGTTTCTTACTTATGTATATAATTTTGAATGTGAATAACTAAAGAAAGCTTAGATTTGATTTTTTATTACTTTTATTTTTATTTTTCTATTATTTCTCTTATAGAAAATTGGTTTGAATGAATTTTAATTAGGGTAGCTTAGCAATAACATGTGATCTGCACCAATAAATAAAATCTGCCAATATGTTATAAAATAGTATAAAACTTTAAATTATAATAACTTTGTTAATATCAATTATAAATATAAAATATATATTATTTAAATTCACTTATTAAGACAAATCTAATAGTATTCTAATTATTAGATGTCAATTTTAAAGTTTAATATTATTTGTTTATTATAAAAATTAAAAATTGCATGATATGATGTAATTTTAGCTATTTTAACTTTTGGGAAAATCTAAATCAAAATTATTTTGACCATTTTAACTATTTTAGAAAGAGTAGAAATTATCCTAATTTTGGATTCATATATACTATAAGTTCTTAGTGACAAAAAATCTTAATAATACTCTTAATAATAACTTTTATAGCTACTTTATGATTTCAGAACTATTGAATACTTTTCAAATATATGTTATTATATCATCAAAAGTCACTAAGAAAAATTAGATTTCTTTACTTTTTTATTTATTTTTTTTATCATATATATATTGCGCACATACTATACATTTATCACATATATACTAATATATATATCATAGGAATATCCATAAAAAATTTTATAGAACTTTACTTTTTTTTAATGATTTTTAATAACATAGTGACAGATATAAAAGAAAATTTAAAACTTTAAAAAAACTATACAAAAATGTTATCAAGAGCATTACCATCAGATTTTTTTTATAGTGATGTAAGGAAATTTTATGGTAACAAACTAGAATTCCTAAAATCGATATCAAAATTGTTTCTAAAAGTATTTCCATAAATTTTTTTTTATAGGAACAATAGGAATAACTGGTAATGTCAATATTATAAAATAGTAATTTCACTAATAATTTTTTTAAAAAAATAGTAATAATCTAATTATAAATATAAGATTATACAATTTGTTACAAATAATATAGAAATATTTGAAAAAATCACATGATGTACATTATAATTCTGGTAAAGATTAGAAGTAATTTTTGTAAATACAAATAAAGTCTAGTACAAATTAGCTAATACGATAATACGATTACGCAATAATGTAACATCAAGGGCGTTCAAAAAAAAAGAAAAAACCAGAGATCAAACTTGTAAACGAAAGGAGATGTTTACAGTTTTCGGATCATCAGCGGATAACCCCAGATACCTTTTTACCAAAATAATACAAAAACACCAGAGAGAGAAAAAAAAAAATTTTTTTTTTTTTGTTTATGTGAAAGGAAAGTTTCCCTTTGACAAAAAAAGAGATCATAGGCGTTGGCGAAATAAATTATAAACAAAGAATTACTCAAAAAAAAAAAAAAAGCCTAAGCCAACTCTTAATATTAAATTGACACATTTGATTTATTTATTACGAAATTTATATGATGATAATTAATATGTTAGGAAATTAAAATATGAGATCATATCTTTTGTTTACACTTTACATCAATTACTTTCAGCCATAAAAATATATATATTATAAAAAAAAGGTGTAAAACCAAATATAGAAATTTTAATGTTAAAAATAGCGGTAGAAAAAACATATAACCTGATTTTTTTTTTCAAAGAAATAAAAAAGAAAAATGGTAAAAAAAAATTGTAATGTAACACTTTTATTTACAATAAGTCATATGCTACCTAAACAGTTACAAGAAATTTCAACGATTCTTACCGGTAATAGCATTTCTTTTGGGAATAAAATAATAATTATGTATCATATTACCGTTTCTTGGCTGTGTCTTTATAAATAATACGTACAGTATTACTGAATTTCAAGGGACATGAACCTAGAAACTATTTATCCCACCCCTCAAACAGGTTACATAAAAAAAAAATTGCTAAATTTACGCGAGAAGGTCTTTTTTATAATATTTTTTATTTCCAAATTAGGAATTTTTTTTTATATATACTTTACTTTTTGAAAAAAAAAAAAAAAAAATTTTTTTTGTTACACTTTTTTATACTTGAATTGTTACTTGAAAATCGAAAGAAAGTGATAAAAATTTTTATTAAGGTGATAAAAATTTTATCACAAAATTAGTTAAAAAGAAATCTGCGTAATAAATGAAATGTTTATTTTAAGTATATTTTTCAAACATAAATTTAAAATAAAAAATATAATATTTAACAAATATCGTAAATCAATTTTAGTCTGTGAATTTATTGTTTGAATGAACCCCACATAAAAAATAATTAGATTAATTCTTATTATGGTTAAAACACAAAAAAAAAAAAAAGAATATAGATAAATAATTTAAAATGCTTTTTGAGATCTGGTGTTACCGTGTGATTTAACGGCGTGTGCCGATAGCCCGAAAGATAAGGTGATGTATATGATGTATAGGGGATGTATGTGTGCAAATTAAGAAAAGATCTATACAGTACGGAATCAAAACCTGGGAATAAAAAAAAGCTAAAAAAAGCATCAGAAAAAAAAAAATTAATTAGTGATTGGATAAAGATTAATTAATTAATTTAATTTTCGGTTAATAAAAAAGATTTTTTTTAAAAAAGAAGATTCTTTTTTTCTTTTTTTTTGTGAATCCTTTTTTTATGAATAAATGGATAAATGTTTATGTGAATCAAATTTTATTAGCGCGTAAAAAAAAAAAAGAACGTGATTATAAAACGATTAATTTAGAAAAGTGAATGAACGCGAAATCTTGTATCATAAAAATAAAAATAAATAAAAAAAAAAATTTTGCAAGTCTTTTATTGTGAGATATTACAAAATTTAAATAATATCAAATAAACGAGCGTTAAATAGTATTTCAGTTTACAGAACGGATTAGGATGACTAGATAACATTAAAAGCATTACGTGTGATACTTTAATTATTTAAATCCAATAAGAAGCAAAAGATTATCATAATATGTGTGGATCATTTAATGCTAAGAAGGAAAATCCAAACAATCATAACCAATCAATCTTAAATATATTTTGATTGGTTAAATTAATAATTATTTAGGAACGTTTTTTGTAATATAAACGCGATTGTAATAAAATATTTAATGTCATTTGTTATCTTCATCAAGTTAAATTAAGTCCATTTGTTTGATGTTTTGTTTAAGTCACGAGTTGATGAATTGTTCAAGTACCTTAAATGGATTTAACTTTTTTTATTTAGGCGAGATTCTATTTTTGTTTATATTAGAAAGATGGTGTGAAAAAATGTAAAAAGATGTGAAACACGTACACAAAAAAAGGATCAGTTATTCACGTTATCATAATATCATGTAATCTTGAAATCTATCTTGATGATCTTTTTTATATTCGGATGGGGCTTTTTTTTTTTTTTTCCTCACGTAAAAATATTTTCGCGCGCGTTAAACATTATTCATTTATTTTTTTATTTTATTCGTAATTAATTTTGTTTTAAAAATAGTGACCAATTAATATAAAATGTTACGTAAATTATGTAAGTGGTATACGGAAATTCAATTAAGAGGTGAAAAAAAAGAATAATAAATTAAAGTTTACGATAATTTTAAACTTTAAATTAAGTTAATAATTAGTTGTAACTTTTATTGATGTCCTGGTAATAATTACCAATTAATTTATGTGTTATTTATTTATTTATTTATTTATCATTAATTAATTTTCAATTCGTGTATCATTAAGACTTATATATATACATGTATTTTTTTTTTCTCTCTCAAAAAAACATTAATAATAAAAATATAATTATAGTAAAGAACGCGTTTTTTTTATATAAAGTACCTTGTTTATCAAATTTAGAATATTTTTTTTGGGGGGTGTATTTTTCGTTCATTACTTTATATATATAAAAATTTATACAATAATAATAGTCTGTAGATCTATATACAACTAATACAAGATAGAAAATGATAAATAAATTATATCACAAAATCAAAAAAAAAAAAAAAAAGGGATAAAAACCACGTAGGACAGAAACACAAGTCACATCATCACTTAATTTATACAAATTTTGAATGGAACACCAATTTCTAAATATATCTAGTTGTTTGTTTGACATTCAATCGGCTAAAAAAAACTCAATATAATAATTTAAAGGGACTTCGGATTAATTTTGGAATAAAAATATAATAGTTTTTTGGGGAGGTTCCCAATTCCACCAACTATAGTAAAGCTGTATGATCTAATTTATAAATATTTGTTTATCTCACAAACAATTGTACCCAATTTGAAGTTTTTAAGTTTAGGGTATCACGAAAGGTATCACGATGATAATAAATCAAGAAAGAACAATTTAAATTTAAGGTTTTGAATTTTTTACTTAATGGGGGAGGGTTTAGGGAAAAATAATTTGGAATGTTTAGGAAACTTTTGGAATTTTGGCGGGAATTTTGGAAAAACTTGTTTAAGTTTGTAGTAATACAGTATATATATATATATATATATATGTGTGTGTGTATTATGTACTGTATATACGTAATAATAATATTATTAATATTATTATTAATAATAATAATAATAATAAAATCCCGGGAGAAAAAGAAATGTGGGGTACACTTTTTATAATGAAATCTATTTCGAAAGAAATTTCGGAGATAAACACGAAGTTGACTAACCGGTTCGTTACTTTTTGAATTTTTTATGGTTGTGTCATTGTTTATCATTTAACTCGTAAAAGAA